>JABUQX010009183.1:0-12500 GCA_015478945.1 Trachelipus rathkii
TATATATAATATATATATTATATATATCATATATATATAAATATTAATTAAATTAATATTATATTATATATTAATAAATATTATATAATATTAATATAATAATATATAATATATATCTATATATATATATATATAATATATATTAATATATATATATATATATTATATATATATATCATAAATATTATATAATAATAATAATTATATATATAATATTATATTATTAATAATATATAATACTATATATATATATATATATATATAATAAATATATTAATAATATTATATATATATATATATAATATAATTAATAATATATATAATACTAATATATATTAACTATATATATATAATAATATATTATTATTAATAATATATATACAAATTAATATATATATATATTATATTATATAAATATATTATATATATTAATATATATATAATATATATAAATAATATAATATATTATTAAATAATATATTATTATATATTATATATATATATATATATATATATAATAATATATATATTAATAATTAAAATATATATTAAATTAATATTACTATTAATATATAATATATAATATTATATATATATATATTATATATATAAATATATAATATATAATATATATATATATATATTATAATATATATAATACTGTAGTATAATAATATATACTATATATTATATATATATATATTAGTTATATTAATATAATATCATATATATATATATATATCTATTTAATATATTATTAATATATATATAATTAATTAAATATATTAATATATATATAATTATATATAAAATAATATAATATTTTAATATATTATATAATAAATAATATATATATTATAAATATATATATATATATATAATAATATATATATCAATACATATTATATAATATACTATAATATATATTCATAATACATATATAATTAATTAATATCATCATCTTCCATTTCCCCTAAAAATACTTAGGGGAGTGCTAGTGTGCCGCATACACAGGATAATTAAGTAAAAGATAAGTAGAAGATAACATAGTAACGTAATGATCGATATAAGAAAAGTATCTACCATTAACAGTCCCCTATCCAATTAACCCACTTTAGAGTGAATAATCATCGTTGTAGTGAAGAAAAATAAATTTACAACCCTATTTATGACTTTCATACAAGACCTGAGGAACTGAGACTATCTACTTAATGGATTAATCTCGTCAAATGTTGAGTTCATTCTACTTGACTCCACTAAGGTCCACATCAATAACCGAGTATATACCTATATTCACTCACTCACTTACTACAAAAAACCAAGCACATTAACTCCTATTTAGCATACTACTAAACTCTCACGTCAGATCCTACCTAAAATTCAATTCATTTTCATCTAGATAAATATTACTTTAAATGAGAGACTCACTTAGAATTAGTATCGATATTTACTCACCAGCACATTTCTCCAACTATATTAATAATCCGCTATTTAATATACAATTACTCTATACTTAATTACATTCTAATTACCTAAATTACTAAATTAGTTGAACCTATAAAACCATCTATCACATAAATGTTTCATGTATTCATTTATTCTTTACAGTTACGTATAGCCTTATCTTGAGAGAGCTACTCACATACCTATACATATATATATAATATTATATATACTTGATTTCTTTTATTGAGATTCATCCTCATTTATTATCAATTCTTCTCTAACCTTAACAAGCCCTACTAACCTTTTAATATCTATAGTTCTTATATTACCGTACCATTACGTTTCCACTACAGTATACATTATACGCACAAAGGTAATAACATAAGTACCGCTCTAATGACAAAAACATAAGCGCACTCCACAGACTATAAAGCCCCTTATTAACATCCATTCATTCAACTAACTTTTCCTACTTACATAAACATGCATCATCCGTTTCACTTTTCTTCAATCCAATACTCAGTATCCTAAAGTCTTAAATATAACATATAAACTCAGTGCTGTTCCAATTGCTCATATTATACATCGAACATGAAACTTCACAACACTCCAGAGAGAGAGAGGTAAGACTCTTCACCTCATCACATCAGATTACGTCTTGTGTATAAGTTACGCCATAATTTTTGTCTTAGTCTTTTGCTAATCACACCTCTCTCAATATCTGACAATACGCGCCTATTCATATCGAGCCTACCGTGAGCGGTGGCTGATTATAGCCCAGAGTCAAAACCACACAAAAAAAACCACAAAAACAACATCATAAAAACAAAATTATCTCATATCTCTCTATCCTATACTTCTACTTATATTCTCTCTCTTTCATCATTATAAATATACATATATTAAATATTATATATATATATATATATATATTGTTAAGTATTATATTTAATATATATTAATTATATAATATATATATTACACTAAAATATATATATATATAGTATATATATATATCATATATAATATATATATTATATTATTATATATATATATATAAAATATATATATTATATAATACTTATTAATATAATAATAATAATATATTTTAAAATTAATACAATATATGAGAGAGCCTCAATAAAATTATTCTTTGGACTGCTACATATTATACATCATATTTATTTGAAGAGATCTATTTACCTTGCACTACAATAATACTCACCTATATATATATATATATATACCTACAGTTCAAATTATATGAACTTCAGGAGTAGAAGTAGTACATAGATAGGTATGAGATCATTATAAGACTCAAAATAGTATATATTGTGTACACCAAAACTCTATTAGTTCACTTATGCTGGTCAGACGAGGCGGAGTGTATAGTGGCCAAAACGATACAAACTTAATCAACAAAGCTCGGATTACTTGTATTGTGAGTCATGATTGGTATAGAGGTAAACCTCATATAATAAATAAATTAATCTATTGTAAACCTTACGGTATCAATACAACGTTTGAGTTATAATAAAGTGATGGTACTTAAAAACTGCGAGTTCTATTCAGATTGCGAGTGTTATTTTTTCTTCAAACAGTTACTTATTATCACTCACCAATTTAAAAAACATGATCTTTCCGCCTTTGGTATTCTCTTCGTATTTGGGGGAGAGGGACCATAGTTTCACCCTAATTATCGGATAAAGGTTAGTAGATTCTCAAATAAAAATAATAAAATTGTTATCACATACTTTCCTCACACCCTCTTGAGACCCTTACTTAGTCTCTCACTATGACTATTACGTATATTTTGAACTTTCCATTACTCACTTATTAACAAATTAAGGTACTACACATAAGGCATGTGCTAGAAGGAGTACCACTCACATTCTTACCTATATATATAACTAACTCACTACTAAATAATATAATATGAGTATCATCACCAATCTCGTAAAGCAAATCATGATTAGTTTTCATATCATCTATTTTTTAATATATATACTAATGACTTTCAAAGAGCAAAAATTTATCATGACCTTACCTATTTATCATACAGAAAGGCAGGAAATGTCACTTAATTTTATTAAACATCAAATTAAATAAAATTTAAATTTACTAAAAAATATAGAGTAAAAATATGTATTTTATTATATTCGTTAGATATAAATAACTATGATAATTATAGGACATAAATGATTGCTTAATTTTACCTTAATTATAGTATTAACTTTTAGGGAACTTCTCACAATGTTGCTTGATATTAGTAGCGATACTACTGTGAGAATTTTCGAAATCATGTTCAAATATGATTATGTACATAATGCAGTAATAATATTACCCAATCATTATCCCTTCTTATAGTATACTAATATTACCAAGGTTTTCTATCATATAGCATACTATGATATTAGATTATATTATTTTATAAAACTATAAATTACTTTATCACAACATTATTATTCCAATATATATTGTTATTATCTTTCGCTTTTATATAGGTAATATTAACAGCAACTTGTCTGTAATACTATATATATAATAAAAATTATATGAAATAAACATTGAAAGAAATAATTTAATTTATTAATTTAAATTGTTAGCTATCATATCCCTCTACTTACATCTACCCCCTTGAGCTTTACTGAGCATACACCCTTAAAATCAGGCCTCGCCCAACAGGTAGGTGATCAGCGCTAATCGTACCAGGTTAAGAACCTATGCCTAGTCACTGGGTTGCCCTTTGATTCTACTATAACACAATTTTTATTATATGTGAGGAGATATTGAGAACTTACCATGCTCCTTATTCACAGCAATCTCCAGTTATTCTCTAATTGAAATATTTATCTTTCAATTATATTGTATACTAATTTTAACTGCTAGTTATTATTAAAATATAACTATACATAGCTATTATAAGGAACATCGATTAGTGATTAATAAAGTTTGAGTTAAAAATTAATGGAAATTAAGAAAATGAGCCTGAAAAAATTGAAAAGACAATCCTACCACTGCAGTTTTCAGTCGAATCGATATTTTTTTAATATTTATATATAATATATTATATATATTAATTAATATATATATAATATATATATTAGTATATATATATATATATAAGAATTAAGCTATAGTACAAAGTATATTAATAGAATAATATAATTAATATAAATATAATATAGCTATTATGATTAATATAGCCTACATATATAAAGAAAAATATATATAATATATATAATAATGATATTCCTGAAAAAGCTATAAAAGAAGCTTCTAGCTATATCGTAAGTTTCTCGTAACAACATAATACAATACAACATTGTGGTTTATGTTATCCGTAAAAGATTAAATCTTATGTACTAATTACTAAATTACAATACTACCAAAATTAATAAAATACAATCCTTTTATATAAATTATAATTGTTCATTATTACAATTTATATAATAAATTAATTGATGATATTTGCTAGTAAAATAATTTAATTAATTGAGTATAACCCAATATTGGTGTATATATTAATACAATCTGGGTATGAATTTAAAGAAATATACGTTCCCGAGAAATAAGATTTCCCTTAATTTTTATAAAATATTTTTTCTATTGAGGAGGGTAAATAGATAATTGAGTTCTATAACTATGCCAAGTCCTGAATATTATTAGGAGATAATGAGCTATATATTAGAATTATATATCACTACGTAAAATTAAATATAAAATAAAAAATAAAATTCATTAGTTTTATTATAGAGTTTCTACTAACGAAATACAACTATAAACCTAATCTTAACCTAAACTTAACTTAACTTAAACTTAACCTAACCTAATAACCTAACTACTATAAATACCTAATCACCTAATTAACTTAACTCACTTAACCTAACCTATAACACTATAACCTAATTAAGCTAAAACCAAATACCTAACCTCACCTAAACTTACTACTAAAACATCAAAACTATTATATTAACCTATATACGACCGACTGTCAATGCGGACTGTACATGTATAGAAATTTTTTTATAGTAAATGTGCTCGACTATATAACTTAACTAATAACTTAATAATAACAACTTAACTAATAACTTAATAACCTAACCTATAAACCTATAAACCTACCTTACTAAATACTATATATATATAACCTAAAACCTATATCTCCGCCTAACAGCGAGCGGCATGTATACAGTAGATTATTTTATGTATGTTGTTGTGTCTGAATCACCTTTTTATCCTGTCGTAATTTGGGTATATATACTTAGTCCCTACTACAAAAAATCAAAATCAAAAACTTGCTTTTTAAATATAAAATAATAATCTAAAAGAGATAACAAACCTTTCTTTTAACATCCATCGTATCTGTCCGTCTGAGAGTAACGATAAGACAATTTTGCATTTGCATGGTCTTCTTTTAAGCAAGTTTCCTTGAACCACCGTTTGCCTCTTCCTCTGCTTTGCAAAAATTTAATCGTTCGTTAAAATTTCATATCTATATCATCGTCGAGAGACACATAATACTAGTATATTAATATCATTTATGTTATTTTAAATAAAGGAATATTCATTTATTAAATCTTTATAGTTAATAGTGTTACCGTGAAAAATTCATGATACTAATATGGACTACTCTGTGTTCTGTCACTTTTAATCATTTATAAACAATTTATTCTCTACACTCTTCTCACTATCTCTCTTCTCTCTATCCTCTACTACTATCTATATAATACCTATTACTCTCTATCTCATCTATCTATTATCTCCTTCTATCTTATCTCTCTCTGTCTCATTATTACTCTCTCTCTAATCTATCTCTCTATCTCTTATCTCTCTCTCTCTCTCCAATATATATATAAATATATATATAATATAAATATATATATATATAAATATATAATATATATATATTATATATAAATATAATATATAATAATTATAATATAATAATATATTTATATTAATATATATATATATATATATATATATTAATATATATCTATATATACTATAATACTATATATAATATAATATATATAATATATAATATATATATTATAACTATAATATATATATATTATATTATTAATAAATAATAGATGTATAATATCTTAAGAATATATATATAAATAACATATATATATATTAATATATATATAAATAATAACGAAAAAAGGTAAAGAATATATAGCCGCTTATAATAACGTATTTTAACACAATTTAAAAAATACATTAATTCATCTCGTGCTTAAAACGCAAGTGGCTGAGGAAATATTCACTATCTAGCGAATTTAAAGTAATAAATATTTTTTATTATCAAATACTTATAATAATGTTATAAATTGATTATAATGTTTTAATATAAACTAAATATCATAAATAAACATTAATATAATTTTATTAATAAGATAATAATAATTTATATAATAAGAGCAAATAAAATAATAATTAAAAAATAATTACTTACAAATATTCACTTTATAAAACAATAAGAAGTAAAAATAATGAAATTGTAATGTAAATATTATTAAAGTTACTATAAACCTGAATCTAATCTAGAACATAGCATTTTGACTGTGATATTATTTATTAATGGAAATTTATTTTTGAATAACTCAAGTGTTAATTAAATAATATATATAATATATATATAACATAATATATAATAATATATTAATATATATATATCATAAATATAAAATATAAATATCATACTATATATATAATTATATTTATATATTATATATATTATATATAATATAATATATTCTATATTTATATAATTACTATAAATTAATAGCAAGTACACTATTAATTCCCTGCATTAAAAAGCGGGGGTGTGGTAAACGTGCAGCTTCTCCATATAATATCAATATTTTCCTTCATCTCGCCCTCTAACCACTACTTCATCCTAAAATATCTACATTCTATCATCTCGTCACATAAACAACCCTATACCATAATTCCTCCAATCACTACTTACATCTACCTCTCTCTTCTCATGCATTTCCTTTAATTCCATCCATCATACACTATTCTTATCTTGAGGTATTACTCATCTATCACCCACTTTCACTTCTCTTATACTTCATACTATACTCACCATCCGCCTCCCAATCTCTAAACACAACTCATGCATACTATTATCTACATTTCTTTACTACCAGTAGTCCACCATTTATAACATACCCTATATCATATATATATATTATATATATAATTATATCAGGTCACTTCTCAACAAAACACATTTACTATACAATTATAATACACAATCTCTCTCGATATTTTATAACTCATATCACCATATTCTATATATTATACCTCTCCTCTTTTACATTATAAATCACTATACCCACCTACTGAGCTCTCAAATAACTATCCATTCAATACTTACAAAAAACTCACTCCAAATACTTCTATTGGACCCTAGCTAAATTCAAAACCCCCATGTTTCACACCCATTTAGTACCGCTATTTTTCTTCCAGAAAATATTTTCACAATAAAAAACATTACACTCTATATATTCATTATAAGTTTATGTAGATATAATCTCACCCCTCACTTATTCACTCAATAAATTACCCCAAACCACTCAATATGCTCTTACATATCTTATATCCTTCCTTAACTTACTCTGTTAGAATTTCTCTTCCTTGGATAGAGAGAGACAGACGATGTTCCTTACCGAGAGCACAAAGAGCAAGAGAGCGTCCGAAGAGAGAGAGAGAGAGAGAGAGAGAGATGAGAGAGAGAGTAGAGAGAGAGACGACAATTCTGAGAGATGACGTTACTGAGAGACAGACTGTAGATGAGCCAGTAGAGAGAGAGAGAGAGAGAGAGAGAGAGAGAGAAGAGAGAGAGAGCAAGCACGTCAGATGACTCTAATGAGACTGACACCCGCGAATGTAGTCAAACCTACACAGAATTATCTATCTGGTCCACGTCCTCGCTGCTCAAATAGCACTCCACTATAACACAATTTAATCTATTAGATATCTACTCTTCACGGTAGAGCGGACTTTCCTCATACTTCACACCTACACTTTTTTGAGAGTACAATACTACAAACAATCTCACACTTCTCTTCTTCATATACTTCTATCACCACAAACTACATGCACGCATTATATTCTTCCACATTCCCTTCTACCAGCTCAATGGTGTAATTTTTGTTTTCGAAATTTCCGAAGGATTTTTAAGATCACCAGGAAATTAAATGTAGTATACGATGCGGCTATATACAAACTTAAGTAAAAATCATTGCATTCATTCCCAGGTTCGAAAATTTCTCCTGCCAATTACCCAACTCTCTCTCAAAGGACCTCTATTCCATCTTCGCGAATTTATTCTCCACGACTTTGTATAAATTAAAACTTTTCCTTTTCTTTCTCAATCATATAAATGTAGTCAAAGTCGGAGCCGTAGATAGAGCCGAAAAACAATTTTTTTTAAAGAAATTTTTGCAGGTCTCACCATCCCTATCCCAATCTAAATCTGATTCACGTATGAAGCTGAAATACATGTCTTATAGAACGCGCCTCTGACAGCACTCAAAGCCGAGAGTGTATGTGCACAGGCCGACGGCGGAGAGGAGTCTCTACGAGAGCGAGGAGACGGCTAGCAGAGACTTACATACCATCTTTCTCTTTAACTAGCGACAGTTCTTAACACAGGTCAATCACAATTACTCTCTCTTCAAAGTCGCATGCCAATGACTGACACCTCTATTACACACAGTAAATGAACATGAGGAGCGGAAGCGTACGTTATAGTCTTAAGAGACACCAGGCAGCCTCACCACGATGAACCCGGACTTAACATTGTAACGCCACAGAGCCGGCACCATGTCTCAGAGCCGGAGCCGGCAGCCAGTGACAACTTTAAACACGCAAACACCTTCTCTTCAATAAATTAATTGCTCTCGGCAGGTAAAAAAATCCATCACTTTTCCAACTAGTTGGAGCTGAACAATTTTGAAAAGGAGCCAAGAGGCAGAGCCGGAGCCGGAGCCGGAGCCGGAGCCGGAGCCGGAGCGCGGAGCCAAGAAGCCGGACCAGAGCGCACCAGAGCGGAAGCCCGGACCAGAGTCCGGAGCGGAGCCTGCAGCCAAAGTATAATTTTTTTTTAAATTGTTTTTACAGGTAAAAATACTTCTGCAAAGTCATAGCTGAACTATTCTGAAGTAAACGAAGTCGGAGCCTGAACCGGAGGCGGAGCCGGAGTCAAGAGCCGGAGCCGAACCGCGAGCCTAGGTATCCCAATGGAAAATTCTGCAGCCTCTTGCCCGAGCCGCGAGACAAGCCGGAGTCACCACACAACGGCACGCATGGAATCTGAAGAGTCAATTTAATTAACTTTTTTCACACCTGTAATTTTCTTTGTCTACAAGTAAAGAAAGTCATTGTACAAAGTTTGGAGCTGAATCAATTTTGAAAAGATAGCCGAAGTCGGAGCCCTGGAGTCCCGGTACTCTCGGGAGCGCACAGGCAGCCAGGAGCTCATAGCTCGTTGCAGAGAAGAGTTATACTTAGAAAAAATTTCTTTCTCGTAAATACAAATAATAATGTTTCTGTTTATAGATACCATTTGTATCTCTTCCCAAGAAATCGAAGAAGCTTGAGCGCCTCTATTCCTTGAAATATTGATACACTTGAAGTCTAGAGGATAAAGCCGGAGCCGTAGCTAAGCCGGATCCCGGAAGCCGGATGCTCATCAGCCGGATTCTGCTTTCTGCGAGTAGACTATACTGAATCTTAGTGAATTTCTTTTCTGTAATTAAAGTAAAAGTATATTTCCCTACACCATACAAAAGTTGGCAAACTATGACTGAACATAACTTTTTAATCTCGGAAAAAACACGGCAGAGAAAAAGAAACGCACGAAGCCAATGCACCGTAGCCAACCCGGATAAAAGAGCATCTGAGCTAAAAGTAATAAAACACTGCCAAAATCCTAAAAAATCTTTTAACAACAAATAAAATAAATTGCTTTTATCATAGGTTACAAATAGCGTTGCGTGGAGCAAAAGCTCGGAGAAGAGCCATGATACCTACCTTTCCTGAACCTAACCTGCATTGAAAAACGCTACCACTTGTCTGCATCCTTCGAGTCGAACGGATAGAACGACCTGGAAGTCCCGAGAGGATCAAGGCACCCGAGACAATTTTTCTCTTCTGGCATTGACAAAGTAATCCTCTTTAAAAGTTGGAGCTGAACAATTTTTTTGAAAACGGATCCTCGGGGAGCGCCGAGGAACTGTCATTGGAATTCGACAGCACTGGAAACCACTGAGAGGAGTCCGCGCCAGAACGTCGTAGATGCAGGGCCAGGCCGAGTAGAACGGTATGCTTCGCGTATAGCCGTGATGCCTCCTGTAAGACCAGTAAGCCCGGCGAGTACTGAGTGAGCACGGTAGCCACTGCGAGCCATGCCCAGAGACGCCGATGCCGAGTAGAAGACCGAACGAGCATAAGTTTTTATAAAATATGTAAGAGAGATTATTAGAATGATTATATGGCAAAGTAAAAAATATTCCTTCTCGCAAAAGCTCGAAGAGCTGAATCTATTTTGGAAATAGATCGGATTCGTGCGGTGGCGGCTGCGGTGCGGTGCGGTGCGGGTCTGTGCGTTACGTATCGGCGAAAAGTGAGAAAAATTGCACGAATTGTGCGTAGAAAAAGAGATAGCCGCTCCTGCCGTTGCAGAAGTTGCGAGAGTGCCAGCGGCGTTTAATGAAATTGGAAGATATTTTTTTTCATCCCTCTTATTTATTTTTGAATTTATATTATTATGTCTGTATGTTTATGATGTTTGAACAAAAATGTTGCGGTTTACGGTTGTCTGTGTGCAAGCACGGGAGTTAGTATGATAGTTATGAATTTATGAATATTGATCTTGTATACACACTATGAAATTGTGAAAGTTGTGGTATTGAGTTACTTTACCATCTTAGGTGAGGGGAAGCTTATGTCGCGTTTAATGGACCCTCTTTGAAATTTCGCTGAAGTATTTAATTAGCTTTGCTTATGTCACAGTAAAGAGAAAGAGTACCAATTCCAAAGGATACATCTAAAGAGTTATTCAGCTGTATAATCTAGTAAATTGTAAGTCAAGAATCTTCTTCACTAAATTTTAATACTACAGAGGCGTGCTCTATTCTATACAAAAAATACAACATTTCCTTTTATATATCGAGATAGACATATAGCAGCTAAGTAAAGAAATCAAGAATATCAGGCGTAGAAATAAAAAACACGAGCGAATACGAAGATCACTTATCTTACCGAGCTGATGTTAAAAGTAATTTTCTCAAATCACCAGTGATATAAGTGATTATAATAAAACAAAGTAACAAGTAATATATAAAAGTGTATATAAGAATATATATTATAAGTGACTAAAGGAAACTTACTAAAAATCAAGAGTTATACTCCAAAAATCAAGAAGGGGAATACAAATACAGGTTATTACCAAGTGATTGATCTAATATAAGTAGAATAACAATAGAGTAGCTGCATGTCACTACCTTTTTTAATAATCACAGAAGGAAAATTATTTAGCTACCAATAAGTCGTAATGTGAAGAAAATAGAAAAGTTTACTGAAGTTATTTAAAAAATTGAAAGATATTATAGTTATATGAGTGTGAATTTGTTTGAAGCAGGTGGATTTTATGGTAATAATATTGAGGTTATATATATATTATAGGGATAAAGTTAGTCACTCAGGTTTAGTATGGATCTCCGTAAAATACGTAGCAGTCACCTTTATATATCGAGTTGATGGGTTGTATATAAGAAATAAAGTGGAGTAGTAGAGTCATGGATAATATAAGAGGGTCCAGGCACCTAGGAGAAGTAAGTAAGAGAGAAGTAAAGAGATAGGATAGCAAAAGAGATTTAATGAATTAGAGTGAGGGATTGTTATGAATCGGAATCGAGGTCTAGGTTAGTTGATGTTAAATCTGAAATAAGTTCAGGCCATGTTTATCATGAGTAAATAAGTATATATATATGAGAATAAGTGGGGTTAATGTTCGAAGAAAATATAAT
>JABUQX010009183.1:17500-38430 GCA_015478945.1 Trachelipus rathkii
CATTTCTTCATTAGCAGAAAATGGAAGTTCTGTTGCAACTTTCAAAATCTTGAAAATTTTCATCGACATTTTCGCGAAAGTAAGAAAATAAGTCTAATTTGGTCAGTGGCTGCTAAGAATAGTTTACTGAATAAAAGTGGGTATTCGCCCAATCAATTGATTTTTGGTAACAATGTGAAAAGTTGATATTTTATTTAAACTTATAATATAACCTACTTACTCGTGAATTACAGATTTCAAAAGATTGCGGTTTTTGAAGAAAAGGTTCAATATCTTGCTCCATCTCAAACTTCTCTAAATTTTCTTCAATTGATTTAAAAAATCTCTAAATAATAGAAATTCATAATAAAATTTTACCCACCTACTATTCTACATATTCTGCCCATTTTGTCTCTGGGAAGGTCTTTCCAATTTATTCTATTAAAATAGTTATCCGCCTCGATCGGTGACTTAAAATAGTACCCTGTTGTTTTCACTATGCTAATAAAGTTTCTAATGTATTATTCTCTATTTTTTTTTTTTTTTTTTTTTTTTTTTAATTTCTTTTTTTTGGTTTTTTTTTTTTTTTTTTTTGGTTTTTTTTGGGATTAAACCCTGTTCTTAAAAACAACCCTCCATAATTTTTCCCTTCTTCGGTGTTCTCATCGATACCCCGCACAGTTTCTTAGTAGCTTAAACTCTTCTTGAATTACTTGTCATATCTCAAGCTCCAGTGTGGATACCTTTACCGGGAGTCTCTCGAGATGTTTTTCTAGGCTCTTTTTTATTGTTCCCGAAGCACCCACAATCACTGGAACTATTTCAATTATATCTATATTCCACAATCTCCTTAGTTCGTATTTAAGCCTTTGGTATTTCATTTCTTTTTCAATTTCGTAGGCCGAGACTCTTCCATCCCACGGGACTCCGACCTCTATAATCCAGCATTTATTTTCAGTTTTGTTATAGATGACTATATCTGGTTTGTTATGAGTGACTTGTGCGTCGGTTGGTATGTTGTAATCATATAGTATTAAGACTCTGTTGTTTTCCTCTATATTGTTTGGGTTATGTTCCCAGTGGTTAACTGTATTTACTTCTATTTCAAATTTTCTGCATAATCTATAGTGGATCAGTCTGCAAATGTTGTTGTGTCTTTCTGTGTATGTGCCCTTCTGCAGCAAAAACTTACACTCAGATAGTATGTGACATACTGATTCCGACCCTCCACTGCACATTCTGCATTTGTCCGTTATGTTTTGCCCTTCTATGTGTTTTTTGAACCAGTTGGTCCTGAGGGCCTGATCTTGGGCTGCTAGGATGGTTCTTTCATCTTCACTTTTTAGCCATCCTTTATCATTACTTCATTTGATTTGTACGTGTCGATGAAGGCTTCATCCAGTATGTTTTTTATGGTGTTTGGCAAATGTGTGATTTTTCCATTGTCTACTAAGATTTGCTCTTCTCTCTTCTCTTGGTATGCGAACATATCATTCGCTTAGGCATTCTTTATTTCTCTCGCTCCAAACTTTCATTATAGTTCTTGCCATTTCACAGATAATCTCACATCTCTTAGATAATCATTTCATTTTTTTTATAATTGATGTTTGTGAAGAAGGTAGGAGAGATCCGCACCATCCAAGTGAATCTGATCCATCACTTGCCTGACGACAGCAACATATCTTATAGGCAGATATTGCTATATATCATGACTAGCCCTGCTAGAGCAGACAGGGGTCTCTTGTTGCCGTATGCCATTCCACGCGAGTTCTAGCACTAGTAGCACACACTGTGACGTGACGACGTGGTACACATTGGTTTTTATAGGTCATCTTATGTGCGTGCAGCATTCTCTACATGTATGTGAACTGAAATGAGCATTCAATGCAGCTGGATATTTTCGACAGCTTGAGCACCTTTAAATCTTTTCTTCATTGCTTGTGAACCATTATATTGATGTCCAATCGTAAGGTCACTTTATTTTAACCTTCGTAGCATTGCATCTGTTATAGATTCCCCTTTTGGGCTTTCAACGACCACTAAACTTAAGAAATCTTCGCGAACCACAAAATTTTTCTTTTTTCTATTAATTTGCTTTGATTATTTATTATTTTTATTAGTTACAAATTAAAATTAAGAGGCTCAAGCCATAAAAAAATTTTTTTATCATTTAAATAAATTTGGGGAAGAAGTTGGATCTACATGTAAAAGTTTTTTGACAAAGTTTTTACTCTTGAACTTAGAAAGAGATGCAAGAATATTGATATGGGAGTGGTAAACTCCCCCCCCCCCAACATCGCCATTTTTAGCATCAGAACAAAATAAAAGAAAAAGAATGCCAAGTTGTAAAGATGATGATGTTGATTATCTGAGAATAAAAGATAGTGGATATATATTTAATCCTTAAATATTCTATATTGTGACGAAGATATTATCTTGAAGATGATATGATCATGATATAAGAACAGTACTTCATACAAAGGAGAATTGAACCTGCGAATAAATAGAGGAACTGTGAAGAAGAAATTAGTAACACCTACTTAAAACAGAGTTTCAGCTTTCTCGGAGTTTCAGTAACAACATTTATGACGTGACTTCCACAGTTTGTGCTTTTATGCTGAGACAGAAAAAAAAACAAAAAAAAAACTCAATAACGTTTGCAGAAGAACCAACCTATAGAGCGGTTGAAGGAAACAAATTTTGAGAGGAAGATATGTTGCATTTGAATATTTTATTTATATATTTTAATTCCGAAATATCAAATTAAGGATATTTCATTGCTGACCCCGACTTGAATCAGTTAGAACGAACATAGAAAAAGAAACGGAAACAGAAGAAAAATTTCTCTCTCTCTCTCTCTCTCTCTCTCTCTCTCTCTCTCTTCTCTCTCTCTCTCTCTCTCTCTTTTCTTCTTTCTTTTCTCTCTCTATACGTCTCTATCTCTCTATATTAACTTCTCTCTCCTCTCATTTCTCTCTATCTCTCTCATCTCTCTCTGCTCTCTTAATATTTATATTATAATATATATATATATATATAATATATATATTAATTATATATATTATATTAATATTATTATATATATATATTATTATATATATATATATATTATATATATTATATAATATATATATATTATTTATGTATATATAATATATATAATATATATATATTATATATATATATATATATTTTTTCTATATATATCTTTTTTAAAATTTTTGTATATATATATATATATTATATATTATATATATATATATATATATATATATATATATATCTATATATATATTATATATATATATATGTATATATATATACTATATATTATTAAATTGGAATGCGAACAATAGCTTAAAATATCTCGTAATGAAAGTTTGCGTTTCAATATGCTTTTGGTCTCAAATTCGTATGCATTTCAATTATTAACTCTTTGCCAAATCTATATTTATCCTTAAAAGATGTTATGTGTTTTAAATTGTAAATATTGGAATCATGAAACCGAAACACTTTTAAGGAACTTAAATAGCTGGAGTTGATATGCTGGAATAATTATTCAAAATCAAAGCTTTTACGTTTTCGACCTCGTACTGTCAAGTCGCTGATTGAACTTGTGCTGAAAAAAGTTTAGTAATTTCTGTCGTTCGAAAGAAGTGGATGCTTTTATATAAAACTCCCTTCATATATTTGCATTAAGTGTTAACGTTTAAAAAAGTGTTAAAACTTATAATCACTAAGGCCTTATAAAATGTGATTTTTGTGTAACTTTTATTAAGTGCATAGTAACGCTTTTTTTTTAATAACTAACGCTTAAGATTCAATTCAACTTTATCGAAAATACGTTAATGACAATACGTATTGTTAGGAATTATTTCTACCTATGCTAAGAAGCCGGTGAAACTAACATTGATAGCACCGGTGTTGAAAATAACAATTTCAAATCCGAAATCAGGACTGGGATAAGAAGTTTCAGTTTTTCAACAAGTAAGTTGTTTGTTCCTTTCACCATAGGTGGATAATTCCATTTATTATATTTATGCATTAAAACACATAACATTTATTAATTCAGTTTAACTGTCGTAAATTTACTATTCTTAAAAACTATTCTACGTTGGTATTAAGGTTGTATCTATAAATTTCTACTCACATAGATACGATTTTAATAATTTTTGAAATTGTTATTTAATGTTTGCAATTTTTGAAATTGCTAGTTAATTTTTGAAGTTTTTCAATATTTCATAAGAATCAATTTTTTGTAAATTTGTTCAAATTTGTTTAAATCTTATGAAAGGCAAACTTAAAGGCTTCTTTTCTTGCATGAGTTGGACTAAACAGGCATTCAAGCGCGATTTATTTCTCATATTGCGTAAGTTTACTATAATTTTTTCTGTTTTTTGATTTTTTGATTACAAGGTGTCTTAAAATTTTTTTTAATTTGAAAGCAACTTAAAGTCACGTGTTTGATAATTTTTTCTAAAAAATTGTTCTTAAGTTTTTTCTATTCGCAAAAAGTGACTTTAAAAAATAAATATTACAGTAAATATTTTGTATATATTTTATATATATATATATATATATATATTTTTTTTATGCGCAGTGTGTGTTTTTCGACAGTTCGTGCGCATTCGATATTTTTATATAAATTCGATAATTTTCTCAAATTCGACATTTTGCTTGCGTAGTGGTTGTTTTTCAACATAGTCATTGCGCATTCGATAATTTTCTTATACATTCGACATTTTGTATGCGCGGTGACTGTTTTTCATTGCAATCGATGCGCGGTGATTGTTTTTCGACATAAGCTATGTGCAGTGTTTGTTTTTTGACATAGCCTATGCGCGGTGTTTATTTTTCGACATAGTGTTTGGTTTTCGACATAGCCTATGCGCGGTGATTGTTTTTCGACATAGTCTATGCGCAGGGTTTATTTTTCGACATAGTCTATGCGCAGTGTTTATTTTTCGACATAGTCTATGCGCATGTTTTATTTTTTGACATAGTCTATGCGCAGTGTTTGGTTTTCGACATAGCCTATGCGCGGTGATTGTTTTCCGACATAGTCTGTGCGCAGTGTTTGTTTTTCGACATAGTCTATGCGCAGTTTTGGTTTTCCGACATAGTCTATGTGCAGTGTTTATTTTTCGACATAATCTATTCACAGTGTTCGTTTTTCGATGGATCGATGCGCGGTGTTGTTTTTTCAACATTATCTATAGCGCAGTAAGTTGTTACTCTGACATAGTTTATGTGCAGTGGTTGTTTTCGACATTGTATATGCGCAGTGGTTGTTTTTCGATATAGTTTATGTGCAGTGGTTGTTTTCGACATTGTATATGCGCAGTGGTTGTTTTTCGATATAGTCTATGTGCAGTGGTTGTTTTTCGACATAGATTTTGACATAGACATAGTCTATGGTCAGTGGTTATTTTTTGACATAGTTACTGCGCACTAGTGTATTTCTCATTCGTTCCATTCTTTCTCGATTTGTTCTTTCTACTATCAATATGGACATCATTCAAGACTTAGATCTGAAAGAGGCTGCTGATTTTCAAGACCTAATGCCTACAGATCTTTCAGGAGAGGAAATATCTAGCCTCAAGTCAAGTCTTCTTAAAGACTTGGGTCCTCTTAGGTTAAAAAGGGGACACTTAAGAAGAAAACTTACTCTCTGTTGTAAACACTTTCCTATAGAGGAGGAAGGTGATGAGGACTCTCCCACCTTTTACGATCCAGTTGTTGTAAAAACTGTATTTGAAAAGGTGACAACAGTCATGAGTGAAATTAAAGCTCAAGACACCATCATTGAAAACTTAATATTGGGGGCTGAATATACGAAAGTTGACCAAGCCATACTTGACGAAGAACTTACAGCCACTGATACCTACCATATTAAGATGGCTAAAGCGCTTCACTTGTTAAAAGACAAGTATGGTTATAATTCGGATTCAAGAAAGTCGTCTAGTGCCTCTTCAGAGAAGTCAAACTCAAAGGAGAATTGCTGTCATTATCCTTCTAGCTTAAAGATTCCTGCATTAAAGTGTGGAGATTTCTCGGGAGATAAAGACAAGCATTCTTTCCGCTCTTTTCTCCAATCTTTCAATAACGTATATGGAGAGAGAAGAGACATCTCAAAGGCCATCAAACTTCAATATTTAAAATCACATTTGAAGGGATATGCTCTGAAGGACATTGAGTTCTTGTCAGGCACGGATGACAATTATGATGTTGCCTTAACCATCTTAAAGGAACATTATCTAGATAAAGCATTCATTATTGACTCTATTTTACATGAGTTAGATTCGGCTCCGCCTCTAGACGGAAGACAGTTGGAACCTGTCCGGTCTTTCATTTTAAAGGTTCGTGCTAACTTGAAGGAACTTAAGGAACTTGGAGTTGACTTTTTTCAAGAGGATTCATCCGGTTGCAAGTTAATAAGTCATATCGTGGTTGATAAGCTTCCTATTTCATTTTTGAGAGAGTTGAAGCTGTCTACGAAGGAACAATATCCTTCCATCAACCTCATATTCAAAGAACACAATCAAATCATTTGGGTGTGGGGTTTGGAAGTCACCGTCGGAAAGAAATATCGTTGTTCTCTCGTTGGTTCTTTTCGACATAGATTTTCGACATAGACATAGTATATGCGCAGTTTCCTTCTGTACCATCTGAACAGAGTCATACTTTCAATACATCTAAAGGTGATAGTGTAAATAAAAAGACATCATCTCCATCTTCGTCAAATATTCAAGCATCTTCTGAAATTAAATGTAAGTTGTGCAGTGGGAAGCATTTCCTTTCAGAATGCACAGTTTATGAATCTCCTAAGGCCAAAAGGGACAGATGTGTCGTGCTTAAGCTGTGCAGCAACTGTTCCAGCTTGAAACATATGGTGGATAAGTGTCCAGCAAAAACACTCAACCTTAAGTACCCTTGCTTAAATTGCAAGAGTAGAAAGCATCTCACAGCTCTTTGTCCATCTGAAATTCATACTCAACATCGGAACAACAATCGAAAAGATGCCGATGAAGAGAGTAATTCTGGTATTAGCAACCACTTGTGTATCAATACCGGACAGTCATCTGCCTCCCAAATCTTACCTACCATCACCATCACAGTAAGACACAAGAATAAGTCTGTGCCTGTTCGTTCATTGATCGACTTAGGTTCACAGAGAACCTATGCTAGTCCAAGATTGCTCAATAAATTCGACATCAATTGTGAGCAATTACCCAAGATTGACAATCCCATCAAAACCTTCATCGGAGAGCAGGTTCGTTCCTCTTATTTAACTAATTTGGATCTCAACTGTTGTTGTGATTCATTTATATCAATTCCTGTTCTTGTAGACCCTTCTTTAGATGTGGGTTTTACTGTTAATGGACTGGCATCTGCTATTTGTAGAATTTCGTCAAAATACAAAGTAGCTGATAACTCATTTGTAGGTCCTTATGGGGACTCTGTGAATAACATCGACCTTTTGCTTGGCACTGACGCTCTTTGTCATATGAGGCACTTCCAAATGGTAGAATGTTTGGAAGGAAGTGCTATTTCAACTTGTTTCGGTTTAGTTCCTTTCGGTCCTGTGGATTCTTTTCTACTTCCACATCAAAAAGACTTTCTGTACAGAAAGCAGTCTGTTAACTCATCGCGAGAACATGAGGAGGAAGATTCATGACTAACAATGTCTGTCTCTTCATTGCCCTACCAATTTGTCAACGCTCCTCAAACCCTCGTAAACTCAATTCTAGATCCCCATCCTTCCTACCCTGATGTCATCGATCTTTCCTCGAATCAAAAGGATACTGAACTTGGTCTGGAGCATCTGTACAGTCTGGAGTCCATGGGAATTCAGGAAGAAAAAGATTATGGTACTACCGACAAAGAATTTATAACTAAATTCCACAACTCCATTCAATTTATCGATGGAAAGTACCACATCGAAATCCCTTGGATTCAGGATTTGCTGCATCAAGTTCCATCCAACTATAATGTTGCTTTAAGTACACTAAAACGAGTCAAGAATCGTCTTAACAATCAGGGACTCGACAAAGCATACAGTGATGTCTTTAAAGAACAGCTGAAAAACGGCATAATTGAAATCATCAACGTATCTCCGAAGGACTTCCATAAATATGTATGGGTTCCCCACAGGCCTGTCATAAGAATGGCTGATCAGGTATCAACTAAGATTAGACCTGTATTCAATTGCAGTCTTCGTACAAAAGGAGCTCCTTCCCTTAATCAAGCCTGTTATCCAGGTATAGATTTGTTGGTTCCCCTTCTTCGTCTTCTTTTAGCTTTTAGAACCAATAAATATGTGGTTGTTGCGGACATATCTAAAGCTTTCTTACAAATCTATCTCAAGCAAGAAAGTGACCGTAACAAGTTTTGTTTCTTCTGGGAAGAAGATGGCAGGCTTGTTACTTATCGGTACGCAACCATCATATTCGGACTTGCTGTTTCTCCCTACATTTTGGGAGCTGTTATTAGACACCACATTCAGAATAACTATCCTTATGATTTAGTCTCTCGTCTTCTGATAAATAATCTTTATGTAGATAATTTTATTTACACTCACTCGTCCCCAGAAGTACTGAGAAACATTTACACCACATCAGTTCAAAGAATGAAGGAAGGAGGATTCAACTTGTGTTCTTGGAACACTAACCATTCAGATCTTAAGGCTCAAATAAAACAGGATAACATGTTTTCTTCCCATAACTGCGAAGAGGAAAAAGTTCTAGGTTACCTTTACCATCCTGGTAATGACACCCTAAGACTCGCAGACTTTGAGTTATCATCAGTCAGTTCAAAAAGAGATCTGCTCTCTCAAGTTAATAAAATCTTTGATCCTCTTTCTTTGTTTCTTCCTGTCACATTGAGAGGTCGACTTTTGATGAGGCGTATATGGGAAAAACAAATGAGTTGGGATGACTCTATCGATCTTGAAATAAAGGAGGATTGGGAAAAATTAAGGGCCGATCTTGACTCTCTTAAGAGTTTATCGTTCAATCGTTTTTGTTTTGATACCTCATCGACTAATGCAACCCTTAACATCTTTTGCGATGCTAGTTCAAAGAGCTATGGATTTGCGGCTTACATCACCTCCCCAGAACAAGGTCCTTCGTTAATGTGGGCCAAATCTAAAGTAGCTCCTCTCAAGGGAAAAACCCTTCCTTGTTTAGAGCTTTTATCCATCTTTCTGGCGCTTAAATGCCTTCCGCAGATCGTGACTAGCCTACAAGAGGTTGAATTTAGTAAGGTCAACGTCTTCTCTGACTCCCAAATCGTTCTTGCATGGGTAGCTGGAGGAGGTAGCAGGACAAAACAAATTTTCGTTCGGAATCGTATACAGGACATTAAGAGTATGGTTTCATCTATGAGGAACGATAATTTAATACCGATCTCATTTAACTACGTCAAAACAGATGAAAACCCTGCAGATCTTATAACTCGTGGTTTGTCCTGTCGCGAATTCATGAAGAAGCTCGAACTATGGAAGAATGGACCAGCTTGGCTTAAACACGACCAAGTGTATTGGCCTAGTTATCAGCAAACAAGGAGTGTACAGGAAGGGCTTTCAACTACCTTCACAGTCATTCAAGCCCCACCTCCTCCTATTATTGACATGACCAAGTATTCTTCCCTTTCAACTTTGTTAAGAGTATGTGCTTTACTCTACAAATTCGGCACATCTTCCATCGATCCTACTGAAAATGATAGGAAAGCTCGACTTTTCTTGCTCAAGATTATGCAACAAGAAAGTTTTCCTGTCGAACTTCGTTTTTTGAGAGAGATTCAATCGGGATCAACTTCTTCAAAACCACCTGATTTAGTTTCTCGCCTGAACTTCTTTTTGGACGATTTGGGTCTTATAAGAAGTAAAGGACGGTTGTCTCGCACTAACTACTATAGTTTCGAGATAGTTAATCCGGTAGTCCTTGGCAAGTCCCATCATCTTACCACCCTGATTGTCAGAGATGCACATGTTTCTTGTAAACATCTTGGCATTCAAGCAACTTTGACCTTCATTCGTTTAAAGGGCTACTGGATAACTTCAGCTCGTCATACAATAAGAAGAGTTTTATCGGAATGTGTGACTTGTACAAAATTCAACAGCTTTTCTTATTCTTATCCGAAATTTACTAATTTCACAAAAGCGCAAGTCAATTTCTATCGTCCTTTCTCAAATGTTGGAGTGGATTTTACTAAACATTTTTTCATTAAAATTAAAGGGTCCACCCAACCTCAAAAAATGTATATTCTTCTTTACACCTGCCTCAATATTCGTTGTGTTTATTTGGATCTTATCCCAGATATGTCTGCTAGGGCATTCGTTCAATCGTTCCAACGCTTTGTGGCTAGGTTTGGAGTCCCTGAATTTTTATATAGCGACAATGCCCGGTCTTTTAATAAAGGTGCGGATGCTCTCGAGCAGTTTGTTGTATCAGAGGTGGGTTCCGAATTTTTGCGTAAAAATCACATTAAACATATCCGCATTCCCCTATACAGCCCTTGGATGGGAAGTATGTGGGAAAGGTCAATTCGGACTGTTAAAAATTGTCTCTATAAGACTGTTGGACGTAAAAATTTGGAATACTTCGATTTCACAACAGCATTGGCAGACATTGCTAATGCTATCAATTCGAGACCATTAACATATACTTCTTCGGATAATGATATAGTGCCTCTCACTCCTAACTGTTTTTTAAAACCGTTAGCTAATTCAAGTATCGTATTAAATGAGCCCATTCCTACCGATTCCCCTTCAAGAGAAGAACTAATCCAATCCCTTAAACGATCTACTGAAATATTCGAAGACTTCCGGACTCGGTGGTATAATGAGTATTTATTAAGTTTGAGAGAGATGGGAAAAGACCTCTATCAAGTCTCATGGAAAAATAGGGTGAAAGTAGGAGACATCGTACTTATTAAAAGTCCGGTCAAAGAGCGACCATATTGGCAAATGGGCATTATTCAACTGCTTATTTATGGAGATGATAATAAGGTTCGCTCAGTCCAGGTTCGAACTCCTGGAGGTCAAATGAATGTTTACCCCATAAAGCATTTATTCCCTTTAGAGCTATCATTAACACACAGTGGAAATCAAGTCAAATCTCAAGGAAATAGTTCTGCTTCAAATTCAATGGTTCCATTACCACCATCATCTCAGCAAGTAACAATTCCTGCCCCTACCACAATTAATGATACTCCCGCGGTTGCAAATTCGTTGCGTCCCAGAAGGAAAGCAGCTATAGTAGCACGTTCGAAATTTTTGAATATCGGTAATGAATCGGAATCGGAATCGGAATCATCCGAGAGTTCTGATTAATCAAATTCTTTTGTTTTTTTTTTTTGTTTTTTTTTAAATGACACGAATTCGTCGAAATCCGTGCCATCGCCCCCGCCCAGTGTATTAAAATTGGAATGCGAATCAATAGCTTAAAATATTTCGTAATGAAAGTTTGCGTTTCAATATGCTTTTGGTCTCAAATTCGTGTGCATTTCAATTATTAACTCTTTGCCAAACTATATTTATTCCTTAAAAGATGTTATGTGTTTTAAATTGTAAATATTGGAATCATGAAACCGGAACACTTTTGAGGAACTTAAATAGCTGGAGTTGATATGCTGGAATCATTATTCAAAATCAAAGCTTTTACGTTTTCGACCTCGTACTGTCAAGTCGCTGATTGAACTTGTGCTGAAAAAAGTTTAGTAATTTCTGTCGTTCGAAAGAAGTGGATGCTTTTATATAAAACTCCCTTCATATATTTGCATTAAGTGTTAACGTTTAAAAAAGTGTTAAAACTTATAATCACTAAGGCCTTATATAATGTGATTTTTGTGTAACTTTTATTAAGTGCATAGTAACGGCTTTTTTTTTCTTCATAACTAACGCTTAAGATTCAAATTCAACTTTATTATCGAAAATACGTTAATGACAATACGTATTGTTAGGAATTATTTCTACCTATGCTAAGAAGCCGGTGAAACTAACATTGATAGCACCGGTGTTGAAAATAACAATTTCAAATCCGAAATCAGGACTGGGATAAGAAGTTTCAGTTTTTCAACAAGTAAGTTGTTTGTTCCTTTCACCATAGGTGGATAATTCCATTTATTATATTTATGCATTAAAACACATAACATTTATTAATTCAGTTTAACTGTCGTAAATTTACTATTCTTAAAAACTATTCTACGTTGGTATTAAGGTTGTATCTATAAATTTCTACTCACATAGATACGATTTTAATAATTTTTGAAATTGTTATTTAATGTTTGCAATTTTTGAAATTGCTAGTTAATTTTTGAAGTTTTTCAATATTTCATAAGAATCAATTTTTTGTAAATTTGTTCAAATTTGTTTAAACCTAGCTCCGCCCTTTTTGACCTTGCTGACCGTTGGTCATTTTGGCCACGGTAATTTTACCTGACCTTGAACTTTTTTGGGGCCAATTTTTTACTCAGCTACCTTCATGGGTGTTTTTTTTTTTTTATTTTTTTTTTTTTTTTTTTTTTTTTTTTTTTTTTTTTTTTTTTTTTTTTTTTTTTTTTTTTTTTTTTTTTTTTTTTTTTTTTTTTTTTTAATGGTAAAACCTTGTTGACTTGCGTCCGCCTTTTTGTTTTATAAAGCGTTTTGTTAATTTATTTTCATCGTCGGGATGAATCGCAAATTCATCGTCGCGTTCGTCGGGTTTAATCGTCGCAGTCATCCGTCGCTTGTCGCGTTCTAATGCGTGGTTTTTAACAAGTTCGCTAGCTCGCACCACAGGGTGCGAATCGCAGCAGCCGCGGTTCTCTTGCGCCCGCGTTCCGCCGGCCGTTTCCCTCCCCTGAACGTAGGTTTCCATCCGCCGCTATGTCAGCCGCAGTCGCGCACCCATCTGCACACACACCAACCATCCTTCCATCGTGCTTAACTCCTTAGACTAACCTTAAGTCTGTTAATGGTAGAGTTCACCATCGGTCTAAATGAAGATAGAACCTCGACTTTTCCTCTTAGGCAAACCCTGACTTTTTAACCACCCGTCCAAGCTACGATTAGGGGAGAATAAAAATTTTAGATTTCCAGTTTTAAAAGCAAGTCCAGGCTTCCAATAATTATTATAATAATAATTATAATAATATAATATAATAATAATATAATAATATAATAAATATATAATATAATAATTAATAATTTATATATTATTTATATAATATATAATATATATATATATTATATATATATATATATATATATATATATATAATATTATTATATATATATATTATATATATAATAATATATAATATATTATATATATATATATATATGAGAGAGAGAGAGAGAGAGAGAGAGAGAGAGAGAGAGAGAGAGAGAGAGAGAGAGAGAGAGAGAGAGGAGAGAGAGAGGAGAGAGAGAGAGGAGAATACCAACGTGGCAATTCCAAGCCTCAGGTCGCAATGATTCAAAATTTTGAATTATTTTTGATTGAATACTGTTATCCTTGATGCGGGGATTAGAATCGCCACGTGAAACGTTGCATTGAATGCGATTCGTAAAAGCACGTGGAAGACCGTGCTATCATTGTTTATTCATTTTTATTTGTATTACTTGAATGAATTTACTTATTTAATTATTTTTATTAACTTTTATTATTTTAATTATTGCGTTACGTAGTTATTTTATTTTATATTTTTGGTATTAGGGTTAGTCAGCGAGTCTAACCGTTTCTTTTTAAAAAGGCATGCGTCAAAAAAGCGCCCGCGAAAAAAGCGCGGTTGAGAAAGCAACCGAGAGAGAAAGAGAGGAGAGAGAGGAGAGAGAGAGGAGAGAGAGAGAGAGAGGTAGTCTATATATATATATATATATATAATATATTATATATATATATATATATATATATTATATATATATATATATATATTTATATATATATATTATATAATATATTATATATATATATATATAAATATATAAATATATTATATATATATATATTAACATTGTTTGACTCATGATATTTCGCAAACTTGCGGATACTAACCCAGCTACACCTACCTAAACTGCACTAACCTGACTAAATCTACTACTAATAACATAACCTAACTAAAACATAACCTAACCTAACCTACCTAGCGTAACCTAACTAGGCCTACCACCTATCATACTCCTGACCTAAGCTCCACTCGCTTTGAGCTCACCAATGTAACTGATGCTACCTTTGGTAGATTGTGCTAACATGAGTCATGTAGGAAAGTGAGATGTATGGATCATCCTAAATTATTTCCATCCGTGCAACACACACACCACACACACACACACACACACACACACACACACACCACAACGCAACACCAATACAACACCACACACACAACTTATACTTATACCATAGCACACTTATACTTATTACACACACACACACTCACACAACACACACACACAAACACATTCACTATGACACTTATACACCATATCATATGACTATGATACACATCTCATAGAACTTACATTTACCCATAGAACTTACATTAATTATACAAGCGGTCTCAAACCACACATACACACACCCATCTACACTTATAACACTTCACAGACACTTACACTCACCATAGACACTTACACTTAATTTACAACTTATACGAAATGTTAAACACACGAGCCACTTTTGGTCTTCCTGGGTCAATTTTAGCCATCTAATTTTAGGCACTTAAAATTTTTTATTAAACATATACTTTACAGACTTAAGCAGTAATCAGTAAATCAAAGAGGCTGCTAACAACTAGGGGATTAGTATGCTTTTGTTTTACTGTTATACTTTCACTCATGTTTTACTGCTTTAATCATGTTTTACTGCTTTAACATATATTTTTTAACTGCTTTAACTCACATATTTATTTACATTTACATACTTAAAGCAGTAAATCAGTAAATAGAGGTGTTAACTAAACACCTAGGGGGATTAAGTATGCTTTTTGTTTTACTGCTTACTGCTTTAACTCATGTTTTACTGCTTTAACTTCTGCTTTAATGCTTTAACTTTCTGTTTTACTGCTTTAACTCATGTTTTCTGCTTTAACTCATGTTTTACTGCTTTAACTTTCTGTTTTACTGATTTAACTCTCTGTTTTACTGCTTTAAACTCATGTTTTACTGCTTTAACTCATTCTGCTTTACTGCTTTAACTCATATTCATTAAATTACATCTTAAAGCAGTAAAATCAGTAAACAATAGAGGTGTGACCTAACACCAGGGGGGGATTAGTATGCTTTTGTTTACTGCTTTACTCTTTAACATATGTTTTACTGCTTTAACTTTCCGCTTTACTGCTTTAACTTTTGCTTTACTGTTTAATTTCGGATTTACTGTTTTAACTTTCTGCTTTACTGCTTTAACTCATATTTATTAACATTATGTTTTTTATTTTGTTTTTAATACTTTTTTATTTATTTTATTATTATTTTATTTATTTTATTATTATTTTTTATATTTTTATTATTTTTATTTTTATTATACTTTAGTGTTATTTTACTTCCTGCCTATTGTTATTATTATTTAGACCACACAACACACAACACAACACACACAACACATCACACAAACCAGCCACACACAAACACACCCGCACACTATTACCATATAAGTATAATTTATTAAACATTTTATGTTTAATTAACACGTACATTTATATTACTCATTCAAATATTACTAAAATTATTTCAAAGTTCCTTAAACTTCTATAATAATCAATCATTATCTTTTGAGCAAAGAATTTATTATTTAACTGTTAATATTTTTTGTTTATTAAATTTCATAACTATCAAGTTTTAAAAAAACTTTTACTAAATTTATGATTTATTAAAAACATAATTTACGTATCTTAAAGCAATAAATCAGTAAATCAGTAAGGCCAGTCCCTAGCACCCCTCCAAGCTATGCCAAGTTTTGTTCTATTGACTTACTGCTTTACATCATCTTTAGCCATGTATAAGTAAAATTAACAAAATATTCTTCTTGTAACATAACATGTATTTTATTAAAATTATTCTAAGTTTTTATTTAAAGAATACTAATTATTCAACTTACATTATTCATTCAATGTTAACTAAAAAATATTTCAAAGTTTTTTTTAAATAATTCGGGTTTTCTTTATTATTATTATTATTATTATGTCAATTGGACATCATCAGAGAAACACAACCAGCATCTTGACCTTACAGATACGAACTGACCTTCTCTGTAAACTTGTTGAAATAAATACTTAGGTTAAATTTAGGATATCTTTTGTAACGAGGCGATTTTAAGCTAATTCCAGTCAGAAATATATTTCAAACTGACCTTTTTCTGTAAAATGGGTGCAAATAACTACGTTAGGCTAATTTAGGCCTTTTTAGGATGAAGCCTTTTTGTAGAAACGGCTATTTAATCTATTACCAGTCAAAAGGTAATTCCCCGTATAGACAAAATCATTGTTTTATTATTTTTATAAATATATGTCAAACTGAAACATGCTGGATCGGAAGATCCTTTAAGCAGGTAAAAGGAAATGTTTTCCTTACTCGTGATTGGGACGGAGTAAATCTTATCTCTATATGACCTCGTATTTGATTGGTCGAGAATTATTTTATCGTCTTTTGAAATTAACTTGGTTCTTTAAACTTGTATTTGAGCAGTTGTGTTTTATTATGTTTTAGACAAATCATTTTAAAATCATAGTCATTTTTAGCTGTTATGCGGTGCACAAGTTATCTGATTTGTATTAAGTGTTTTGTTTTTACTAAGTGTATATCATATAATAAAAACTTACATTGAGGAATAATTATTAATTTCACTAGAATAGATAATAATTAATTAACTAGTTCATAAGCTACTCAGCATGAGCCCCGCCCGCAAAGGCAGCCAACCCCGCACCCGAGGTGGTCCAGCGCGTCCCAGGCCGCGCGGTGGCTCCGCAGGCGCAATAGTTTCGTGTAAGCTCGGCGGGCGGTCGCGAGCGCGATATTCCGGCGAATGAAATATATTATTATACTATTGTTTGTGCGGGTGAGTGGTAAGTGTCTATGGGCGACGTAAGTGTCTATGTGTATGGCGAATGTGTTGAAAAGAGATTAGTGTATGTGTGTTAAGTTTAGTTGTAAAGTGTCACTGGTAAGTAGTAACTGCTTTAAGCTGAATGATCATATAGTTGTATCAAAGATACGCATCCAAGATAGAGTCTTCAAAATCCACTAAGCGAGGTACAAGGCTAAGTTATTAAAGTTGAGGCATCAAGGCTGAGGCATCAAAAGCTGAGGTATCCAAAGTTTGGAAAGGAAAAGCTGAGACATCAAAGTTGAGGCATCAAACTGAGAATCAAAGGTTTGAGGCATCAAAACTGAGCCTTAAGTTTGAGGTTCAAAAGCTGAGCATTAAAGTGGGGGGATCAAATCATCGAGTGGGTGGGTGCGTATGTGTAAGTGTGTATGTGTGTGTGTGTGTGTGAGTGTGTGCATGTGTATTCTAAATAATAATAACAATAGGCATAAGTAATAACACTAAGTATAATAATAAAATAAATGTTCTTAATAAATTATACGTTATTTGTGTAAGTGAGTGTGCGTGTGAGTGTGTGTGGTGTATGTGTGCGTGTGTGTTTGTGTATGTGGGTGTTTCTAAATAATTAACAATAGGCATGAACGTAAACTAAACTAAGTATAATATAAATAAAATGTTTTAATAAATTTAACGTTATATGTGTAAGTGTGTGTGTGTTTGTGTGTGTGTGGTGGTGTGTGTGTGTGTGTGGGTATGTTGGCGTGTGTTGTGAAGTGTTCTAATAATATTCGCGCGGGAATTGTGCTGCGGACGCCGCGCGGCGGAGTTACCCGGAATTATTGAGCTGCGGGCGCAGCGCGGGCGTGAACGCAGAAATATTGCGCCTGCGGGCCCACGCGGCGGCTGGGGACGCGGCTGGACGCACCTGCGGTGGGGGTTGGCTGCTTGCGGGTGGCTCAGCTGAGCCTGGTGTTAGCTTATGACTAGTGAATTAATTTATTATCTATTTAGTGAAATTAATGAATTATTCCTCAATGTAAGTATTTTTATAAATATGTATACACTTAGTAAACATGAAACTTTTAATACAAACGAGTATATTGTGCACCGCATAACAGTAAATGACTATGAATTTTAAATGAGTTTGGTCTAAAAGATAATAAAACACACACCTGATCAATACCATGTTTAAAGAACAACGTTATTTTCAAAGACGATAAAATATTATCGACCAATTCCATATTCGAGGGTCATATAGAGATAAGATTACCGACAAATCACAAGTAAGGAAAACATTTCCTTTTTACCTTAAAGGATCTTACCGAGCCAGCATGTTTCAGTTTGAAATATATTTAATAAAGCATAGATAATAAATGATTCTTGTCTATAAGGGAATTACCTTTTGACCTGGTTTTAGGATTAAATTAGCCCGTCTACAAAAAGGCTTATACAAAATTTAGGCCTAAATTTAGGCCTAACGTCGTTTATTGCACCACATTTTTCAGAAAAAGGTCAGTTTGAAATTATTTTGAACTGGAATTAGGCTTAAATCGCCTCGGTTACAAAAATATCCTAAATTTAGACCTAAAGTATTTATTTCAACCATTTACAGAGAGAGGTCAGTTCCGTATCTGTAAGGCGGGTTGTTGTGTTTCCTCGTGATGGATTGTCAATGTAAATATAATAATAATAAATAATAAAGAAAACGGAATTATTTTAAAAAAAACTTTGAAATATTTTTAGTTAACATCCGAGTGAATAATATAAATGTAAGTGACTATTGTTATTTTTAAATAAAATTAAATTGATTTTAAATAAAATACATGTTATGTTAGCAGAGAAGACCTTATTTTGTTATTTTATACTTATTACATGGCTAAAGATGATATAAAGCAGTAAGTCAATAGACAAAACGTGGCATAGCTTTGATGTAGAGGGGTGTAGGGACTGGCCTATGATTTACTGAATTTATTGCTTTAATGGACGTAAAATTATGTTTTTAAAAATTTTCATAAATTTTAGTATAGTTATTTTAAAATTGATAGTTATGAATTTATAAACAAAAAGTTAAAGTTAATAATAAATTCTTTGCTCAAAGATAATGATTGATTTATTATAGAAGTTTAAGAACTTTGAAATAATTTAGTTATATTTGAATGAGTAATATAAATGTAAGTGTTTAATTAAAATAACATGTTTTGCTTGGGTGCTATGTGATATGTAAGTGAGTAAGTGTGAGAGTGTAATGTGTGTGTGTTTGTGTGTGTGTGTGTGTGTGTGTGTGTGTGTGTGTGTGTGTGTGTTGTGTGTTCTAAATAATAATAACATTAGGCATGAAGTAATAACACTAAGTATAATAAATAAAATAATAAAAATTAAAAATAATAATAAAATAAATAAAATTATAATAAAATAATAAAAGTATTCAAAAAATAAAACATAATGTTTAATAAAATTATACTGATTATAGCAGTAAGCAGAAAGTTAAAACAGTAAAGCCGAAAGTTAAAGCAGTAAAGCAGTAAAGTTAAAGCAGTAAAGCGCGTACAAGTTAAGCAGTAAACATGAGTCTAGCAGTAAAGCAGTACAACAAAGCATACTAATCCCCCTTGGTGTTAGGGTCCCACCTCTATTGATTTACTGATTTAATTGCTTTAAGGTACGTAATGTATAATGATATGAGTTAAAGCAGTAAAACATATGAAGTTAAGCAGTAAAAATGAGTTAAAAGCAGTTAACATGATTAGAGTAAACGAAGTTAAAGCAGTAAAGCGAAGTTAAGAGTAAAACATGAGTTTAAGCAGTAACATATGAGTTAAAGCAGTAAGCAGAAAGTTAAGAGTAAAACATGAGTTAAAGCGGTAAAGCAGTAAAACAAAGGCTCCCTTTGTTGCTAGGTAACAACTCTATTGAAATACTGATTTTCTGCTTTGAAGATAATTAATGTTACGCCCTTCGAGCTAAAGTAGGAACACATGTAAGTTAAAGGAGTAAAACATGAGTTAAAGAGTAAAACATGGTTAAGCAGTAAAACAAAAGTTAACAGCAGTAAGAGAAAGTTAAAGCAGTAAAAAATGAGTTAAAGCAGTAAAAGAAAGTTTAAGCAGTAAAGAGAAGTTAAAGCAGTAAAAATAGTTAAAGCAGTAGCAGTAAAAAAGCATACTAATCCCGTAGGTGTTAGGTAGGTGGTTTGTTTACTGATTTACTGCTTTAAGGTATGTAATGTTAAATAAATATGTGAGTTCAAGCAGTAAAACATATGAGTTAAAGCGGTAAAGTGAGTTTAAGAGTAAAACATGAGTTAAAGCAGTAAAATAAAACAAAAGCATACTAATCCCCTAGGTTGTTAGTTAACACCTCTATTGATTTACTGATTCTGCTTAGGTTGTAAAGTATATGTTTTTATAAAAATGTTTAAGTGCCTAATTAGGATGGGCTAAAATTGACCCATGGAAGACAAAGGGTTGGTCGTGTGTTTATACATGTGTATAAGTGTAAATGTAATTGTCTAAGTGCCTATGGTGAGTGTAAGTGTCATAGTGAATGTGTCATAGTGTAAGTGGGTGTGTGTATGTGTGTGTGTTTGTACCGATTGTGTCATAAGTGTACTGTTAAGTGGTCTATGGGTAATGTAGTGTCATAGTGAATGTGTGTATAAGTGTCATAGTGAATGTGTGTATAAGTGTCATAGTGAATGTGTGTGTGTGTATGTGTGTGTGTGTGTGTGTGTGTGTATATAAGTATAAGTGTGTTCTGTGTTTAGTAAAGTGTGTGTGTGTGTGTGTGTGTGTGTGTGTGCGTGTGTGTGTGTGTGTGTTGGTGGTTGTTGTGTGTGTTGTGGTGTGTGTGTGTGTGCACGGATGGAAATAAGTTAGGATAGATCCATACAGGTCTAGGTTCTACGCATGACTTCTGTTAGAC
>JABUQX010009184.1:0-20000 GCA_015478945.1 Trachelipus rathkii
TTGAACCAAGTACACAATATTTTTTTTATCAATTTTTATCGCTTATCAATTTCTAATTAATTTAAAAAGAATTTAACTCTCAGCATGTATACGAAATTCAAACCGTTTTCGATTCATACCCCAAAGAGCCGATACAAGCCAGTCGTATTCTGGAAGTTATCTGTGGAAGGCTGTTTGATTTCGTGCATGGAATTATTGTGAAATTGCTAAAATTTGGGAGGAATAAAGTGAAAAAATTATTATTTTCAATTTTTTTTTGTGCTATAAATAAAAAAATTTACAGTGTTTTATCATTTTTAATTTTTTTGCTATAAATAAAATATTTGCGTTGTTGGTGCCAGTGCTTATAAATATTTGTCGCTTACCGTACTTAAAGTTTTAAATCGAAATTAATTTTGGTAAGCCATTTTTATTTTTAATTTGTTCTTATCTTGCATGACCACGCGCTGTAACATGCCCTCAGGCAGCTTGGACCTAATTTATGTTGGAAATACGCATGAATTGTAATAATAAAAATAATTATAGTAATATATGTAAAATATCAAGTGAAATAATTATAGAGAATCAGTATTAATGCAATTAATAATAAAATAATAATACTTATAATAACACCGATTCGTATAATAATAATTAATAATAATAATCCACTATAATGAACAGAGTAATCAATAATAATACATAATAGATTTATATAATAATTACATAATAATAATAATAAAATTAATAATTTTATAATAGTAAGGTGGATAATATTCATTATACTTAAAACGATCGTAGGTAGTTAGGTAAATATTTTATTAATAATCATTTTTTCATAATTTGAAGTAGAAATTTTGATTGCAGTTTCTGAGTTTTAGAACTAAATATTATAAATAATAGAATATATAATTTTGATTTTTTTAATAATTTTAATAATAATAAGGGTTGATTACTATTTCTAAATCATATAATTATAAAAATATTTATTGAATATAATAATATATAATTTATATAAATAAATAATAATAATATAAAAAAAAAAAAAAAAAAATTCATTATAAAATTCAATTTTTTTATATTAGGCTATAAACAATTCAATGAATAGAAATATTGGCTCGGAGGTATAAATAATTGGAACATATTATATCTATATTTAAGTAATTTTAATTTATAAAACTTCATTTTTATATAATAATAATAAAATAACTAATAAATAATTTTAAAAATCAGTTTCAGATATAATAATTTCATACATTGCAATACGACTCATAGTGTTATATATCTTGATATTTTTTTATATATACTTTTTAACCTATATAAGGGCTGCGACAACATATTTTATGAAATACTACTATGGTCTTTGATTATCTCAAAATATTTTATTGAAATATAATAATATAATAATTATATAAATATATAATAAAATAATCAAAGAAAAAAAATATAAAAAGAGAAATGGAATTAATCTAATACAAATTCAATTTTTTATATTAGCTGTAATAGAATAATTGGGATAATAGATAATCTATCCAGAAGGGAAACTATAATTTTCCAGTATAATACATTTGACTGAGCAACGTTACTTAATATAACGAGAAAAGATAATTTTAAAATTCAATTTTTTATAATATATCAAGATAAAACTATCAATATTGAATTGCAGTTGTTGTTGAAAATCCATTTGGGATAAATTGGTCTTATTATTTCACAATTTTTATTTAATTTATTCACCGCATCCTTACCTTTGCGAATCTCGGATAAAATTTAAAAGCAGTAGTGAGCCTAACTTTTTTATTTAATTTATTTTAAGCTGCACTTTGTTTTCCATTCTCACGCTGTATGGTATTCTAGAGCTATTTCGAGCGTAACTTTATTTGATTATCATTTTAGGTGCACTTGGTGTTTTCCATTCTCACGCTGTTATGGTATTCTAGAGGGAGAACTTTATTTAATTATTTTAAGCTCACTTCTGGTGTGTTCGCATCTTCAGATGCTGTTTTCGGTTACTTGGCTGAAATGCGAGCTATCCATATTTTTATTTGATTTCATTTTATAATAAATCTTTTAGACGGTTGTATCGGATTTGATTAACCGCTTGAATGACATTGTATATTTAACTTATTTACGAGTTGTAGCTCTTTAAGCTGACTACTTTTGTTTCGCTCATTATCACGTCTTGTACTATGGAATCTTTCTTGGCTAAACTTTTATCTCATTTTTTAAACAAACCAACCTTTCTTATTTTACCAAAATTTTTAAACTCGGCTTGCATCTTACATTTCTTTCGTATTCATTAACTTTCAACCTACCTTTATCGTTTTTTGGGAAATGTTTTGATTTTAATGTTCTGTATTTTCATTATTATATTTATATTTCAATTTTTATATATTAAATGATTTATTTTTGGAGGATTATATATGTAGGTACTCTTATGTAACTGTTTTTTGGGTATTTTTTAATTCCCACTCTATTGCTGATACAAAACAGACTATTGTAGTTTTTATTTTCTCTAATTTACCATCCCATGTGGCTCGTGATGGTGATAATATAGGGCATAGAATTTCCAGCTTATGGATATAGAATGCGAATATAAAAGCACGTTTGTAACTTTACAACACGCAAGCTTGAATTATTTTATCCTACAAAAATATTATGGAGAAATAGTTGGCGCATTCCTCTATGCCTTCCCTCGGGATTACACTCGAACCAACGCCATCATTAATTTTCGGAAAAGGAGCGATAAGAGGCGAATTACGTACATGTAAGTATATTTTTATTGCGTAATCCTTTTGATGTCACATACACTTTCCAAAATGACAAATGGAACTGGTGATGACGTTGATGACGTGGGCACCTCTACGCCTGCGCCTGCACCTCCACAGGCCATACAAACCATCACCACCATTGCTCAGGTCACTAAGCCCGAATTATTATTGACGGGGCGAATCAATGGGGTCTGGATAGGTCCAACCCTAACTCAATGGAAGAGTAATTTGAATGAGAACATACTCTTAATAAAACCGTTGCCAAAACTGTCCAACCAGCCGTAATGTTAATATGCAGTCAGGCTATGACATACTAGCAGTAAAAGTTAATTACCACGATAATTAATGCCTGACCGAGTGTGGTAGTGGCAAATCCTCACAACCGCAAAACAAAAAATGAAATTTGAATATAATCCTAACCTTGGAAACGGTTAATTTCTCAGAAGTCCTATAACTACAAGAGAATACATTTTCCCGACGACGACGCCAGGAGCGACACCCACATCAGTTTCTATTTCTCGAAGCCACGATGTGCAAGAAAATTATAAGTTCGAGTCGGAAATATCAGGAAAGAAAACTGACCCCTTACTCTCCTCGGCCTATTTTAAATTTAAACAGTCCTTTAGACCCGAGAGAGACTTTTCAACCATACATTGCCCAATTAGACAACAACTTACAAGAGCCCAATCTACAGCAAAAAAGGAATTTAGAAAGATAAAACACAAAAATTAAGATGTTAACGAGAACTCGCCCTTGATACGCCAATTTCCCCATAATATAGATTAATTTGTTTACCAATCTTAAAAAACTCACTGCAGAAATTGAGTCAAGAAGCAGATTTATTAATCAAAAACAATTATGCACTGAACGACCTACGTGTCTCTCTGCAAGTAACAGATCAACATCTGTAATCCAAAATAAAACTCCCAAAGGTAGAAACTTCACAACAAAGACCACATCCCGTGACCCTGGAAGGGAGAGACGCACCCGCCGCGTAAACATACCCGATTGTGGATTTATGAGTGCTTTCATGGCTGGACATTTAATATAAGTGCCAAATGCAAGCCCCAACTTCATTAGAGAGAAAACGACCGATACGAATAAAACTCAGGGTACAAACAGACCCACTATGCAAATAAAAAAACATTTCCCCAAAACCAATCAAAGCAAATTAATCATACCGCAACATTTCCTCATGCCACAGAAATAGTGTGTTACCAATCTGTAAGAGGGATGACCTGTACTAAGAAGTGCCCTTTTAACGCCTTTTTGCTCCCTCTGCAACAAACAACATCGCCGGGGATCCACCCCCCAATGCCAAAATTCCAGATGGAACCCCCATGACAAAAATAACCCAATAAAGAAGGCCCCAATAACTCAGATCATGAAACAAGCCATTTTAAATAACACTTGGACTGGCTCAGGCATTCATCGGCCTAATTACACGGGAATACGCCCGAGAGCTCACCAACAAAGTTCAACTACTACGAACTATCCTAATTACAGAAGACCTGGTCCCCCAAATCATCAACGACCTTCATATACGAGAATGGCCCAAGTTCAAGACAATACCCCTTATTACTATGATGATCCTCAAGAACAATATTACATGGAACCTCAAGACGATGCCACCCATCCCCAAATGTTTTCTGAGGACCCACATTCCCTACTGAACCAGGGAAACTACTATTAGGGGAGAGCCAATCTTTCTTTTCCTTTGCTTCTCTCCCCATTAATGAACACACCCCAAGTGATGATGAGAATACTCAACAACACACTACGTTAGGCACACTAAATATAAATAATTTTGTTCCGGATAATGTGAATATCCGAGGTTATGCCAATGTTAACATTGGCACTAACTTACTTAGCTTGCAAAACACCTTTAGTACAACACCAGTGAATGGGCCAAAACCCAATTGTGATAAAAAGTGTAGTGAAAAAGCAGAGTTTAAAAATTTTGTAAAATATAGTGCAAATTTAAATGAAAAAAGTGAAGCATTTAATATTAATACAAAATTTAGTGAAAATAGAAATTTAATAAGTAATGTTTTTATAAATAATAATAGTGCAAATTTCGATAATTGGGCTAATGACCGATTAGCTCACCACCAGAGTGTTAAAAAGAAAATGGTGGAAAATAATGTGAATATTTCTAGGGAAAAACAGAGGGTTAACACTAATCCTAACACTTGTTCTGATACAAATAGCACAGGTATATTAAATGATGTTAATTATATTTTTAAGGAAAAACAAAGGGTTAACACTAATCCTAACACTTGTTCTGATACAAAAAACACAGGTATATTAAATAATGTTTTTCATACACCATCTCCTCTCCCCCATTCAGTAGATAGTATTCCTACTATGCTACCTACTCCTAAACCTATGCCTAACACTCTACCTACTCTACCCTTATCCTAACTATCCTCACCTACACTCAAACCACTAATATACTCATCCCTATATAGCCCATCCTTCTACACCACGCGCCTACGACTCCATCTCCGCTATTGAAGTGATTTAAAGAATCCGCCTTTATGTTACAACTCAATTGTTTTACCACTATATAGTGACATATTAATCACTAGTTCCCGTACTCCTCTCACCTAGAAGATGAACCACTCGATATATAATCGACATATGTCTGGGAACGAAGATATATTACTAGAAGCTAGCACTAACACGTATATTAGTCGCCTAAAACTTCTTATTTATGAAGCCTACTCCACACTGAAGGTATTTGCTGGAAGTCGGAGAAATACCGTAACTTCCTCATGAAGCTATCAATTCTACATTAAAGATCGCACCTAGAACGCCGTGAGCAAGCTTTCTTCCGAAAACCTCACTGCCAGTATAAAGATCGACGCTAGTACGGCCTCTAAAGAAATTGTCAATAGATGTACACTATAAACCACAACTATCAAACAATAACTCCTATAACGGTGAAGTTACTCATCGGCGCCTACTCACTTAATAACTTCTGCCACCTATGGCCGAATTAATACAGTATTTCCGCGGAGACATGAACTCCTAAACATGATACCTTCATCGGCACCTACTGGCTACCTCTGACGGACGAAAATGTCTGTAAGGGCAAACTCACGCATACACGAAGAACGATCTTTGACTCTAGGGAGATGATAGGAAAACTGAGCCTAGAGGGGACATCCTATTAATTATAGCAAGGCACGGTGCAAGGCACGACGAAAATGAGCTGGTAAACGCCTACCCCGATTCTTGTTATGGCTTAACTGTGCCTTAGGATATTCCGGATATGAATAACCATCTATCTTTGTACGATCCTTATTGCTATTGTACACAAGGTAAGCGAGCTTACGATATGCTAACTGTGCTTCTACTAAAGTCAAGAGGCAGACTAGACGTATGCTATCAGTACGCGAAACACGCATTGTATTCCAGGAGATCCTTTTTTTTCCTAATTACTCACTGTAACCAATGGGGAGTACATCTTAAAAGCCCGTCACTTGTAAGACAGGAAGGTGTGGCCACATTTGAAAGCCAACCTAAACCGTTGGCTATAAAGGTAGTATGAGCTTACGTTATACTGATCAAAAAACAATAGTTTAACTATGGCATCCGAGAGACATAATAAATGCTCTAAGCTTTAATCTAATATATGGACAGACTAGACCAGTTATGTCGAACTCGAATATTAGCTCTGATAAAACGCACGAGGCGATACTTGATGCGCGACAACTTCGGGTTAACAAAAGAAAAGAAGTGACTCAAGATAAGGATAGCATAACATTTCATATGGAGTGAATCTATTTAAATTCTATTGCAAATTCTTGACCAAATTATAATATGCCCCCCAACTCCGGTAACGAACTTAAAAACTCTGTCGATGTTAAATTGTAGAATTGCGTCATCCCAAAAGTACTAACAATAAATTGGCCATAACTTTTTGCTATCAGCCCCTATTGGCTGACATCGAAACACTGAGCACTATCCTCAGAACTTCAATATGCACTAAGCCCTGACACGTAAATTTTCAATTGGCCAAATACGCTTGTTTAAACTGAAGGCACTTAGCACAAGTGGGCGTGTCTCTCTTCCCCGACAACATGTTATTAAAACCTCAGTCCTAGACACTGGAAATCAAAAAGGAGTGTCTTCGAACCCTCCAAATTGTGTACTAAAGGCGTACGGCTTCAGAGTCCTAAGAGTATTAACTTGGAATTCTCTAGAATTTTCTCCTATTCTCGAGTTAAGGTGAGACTTTGTAGGAATCCTAGTCTCATAAAATTCGATTCGATAATTCACGAAGGGCCAACAGGAAACTTGAGAGCGTCAAATCCGGCCTAAGTCAGGAGCTACTACGAAGTAGCATATAATTTTTAGATTAAAAAAAGGGCGCACTCAAGGAAGTTTAAAAATAATTACAAAAAACACTAATATATATAATATTAGATAATAAATCACAAGTAATGAAATCATGAGTAATAATTAATTTAAGATAATAATAAAGTCGAGGTAATGAGATTAATAACAGTAACATCAATCTGCGGTACTATAATAATAATAATAATAATAATAATAATAACTCATTATATCATATATATGACTGAAAAATAATTCGATAGAAGAAGACATTTTAACTCACACATAGCATACATTAAAAACAATCACACAGAAAATATACACTACGTTCTATTCCGGGTTCAGATTTTCACCAATGGGAATTAACATATATTAATAATTAATTTATATTGAACATATGTACTATATTACATCAATAAATAATATAACTAATGGAAGGATAAAATAATACACTCCACCTAATTCTATAACCGATATATTATACTATTTAATAGAGTATCACATTATATGAGTATCAATATCTTTAATTTAGTAGAGAAATAATAATAATATATAATAATTAATATTTAATTAATATAATAATATTAATAAATAATATATTAATAATTATTATTATATAATAATTAATAAATATTAATAATAATGATTTTAGTAAAACCATTACTTTACTTAAGTAGAGATATTCAATAATATTCTCACACTAAAATTAATATCCAAAATGAATATAACTTAACATAAATCAAATAATATCACCTAATAGATAATAAATAGTAAATCAACAATAAACTCAAACTTAATTCACCATAATATATCCAGCATAATAATAATCCAACTTACGCGCAACCAATACATAATATACTTATAGCGCGCAATAAAGTAAATATATCCACACAAGTATACAATTTAATACTTATTAGGTCACAATAATTAAAAATAGAGGATATAAAATCCATTTAATAACATTCAAAGACTTAATAAATGCAATCAAATAATCAACTTAAATCCTAATAACTCTAATAATAATAACCGAGACGACATATAATTTCTACTATCACATTAACAATCTAATTTTAAATTGATTACTGAAACGTATTCCTATTAAAATTAATTTAATAATACATACTTATATTTAGAATAACCACACATAATAGAGATAATGACTATCCAATTAATAATTCAAATAATAATAAAACTACTCTATTTTCTGATTTAATAAAATGAGAGCTTCTTACCTATACTCAGTCATCAATATCTTCTCAACTAACTGATCAAATATATAATTATATAAATTCAATGTGAGTCGCCAGAGAACACACTAATTAAATATCATAAGATACAATACTTTCATATTATATATAGAGCCATGGTAGTATATGTATAATAACATATAATAATAATAGAGATTGGCCAATCCAGAAATCCGGACCAAAATTACAACAAGATTGGCAATGGTATCAAAATTATTGAATAATAATAATAAAGCCTTATCATTCTCCAATTCCTTCCTAAAATACCGTCCTAACCAGGCTAATATATACTCTAAATCAATAATGAGTATTCTGAGATCAGACCCCTCCAAAACCTATTATCCACATAATAAGTTAAAATAATATTTAGAGACACATTCTTTACACTCAAGCTTAAACTCTCCAACACATACACTTAGAAAAGACAGAATACGTATTGCTATAAGATAAACATCGTCCCTCCACTTATGAGATAAAATTCATATTATACTAATAAATAAAAAAAATATATCGATAAGAAGATCTGATTAAAATAATAATAAATATGCTCTACTTAATTGCGAGGTTACAAATAGGTAGTATTGATTCTATACCATGATTCGAGTATATAGAGCACACGTGGAATATGACTCCATCAAAATCTTGAGTCTTTAGTTACTGATAAAGGTACAGATGACGTAAACTAGACACGTTGTGAGCATAGATCGATGCATGGAGAGATGAACCCTATATCTTATCAACATTTTACACTCATAAAATGTCAAATTTCTGCAATCAGCTCAATCAAATAAATTTAAAACATTGGCTCAACAAGTGTATATGAGCTACTAAGTAACATAAATTGGCGGAGTACACAAACTTAAGACACGAATGCTCCCCCATAAATACTTGACCCAGATAAGACGATTGGGGTCAGTCCGCCCAAGCAAAAAGGGTACATCCGTCCAATTAGTAGTCCCCATTCGAGCCCTCTGCTCGTCATTCCAAAAAAAACTCCTCTACTCCAAGAATTGTGGCCGATTACAGGCACATTAACGCACATACGGTGTTAGACCGCTTCCCCCTGCCTTGTATAAATGACATCCTCTCTACGCTGGGAAAATCCAAAATTTTCAGCAGTCTCGATCTTCTCGACGCTTACCATTGTCTAGAAATCGAGGAAGAGACACAACCGCTACTAGCCCTCCGCACTCCGCGAGGTCAGTATGCACCAACAAGACTCAATTTTGGTTTGTCCAATGCACCCCCAGTGTTCGCAAGGACAATGGAAATGGTGTTGTCTCACCTCTGGTGAACGCATGCAGAGTCTTCCTTGACGATGGTCGCTATACACAGTAACTAGTAGGAGAATAAGCATTCTATAAGAACATTTCGGAAGATTAAAGAAACTGGAGATAATTTTCTTCAAAATTTGCAGAGAAAAGATATATGTGTATTAGGAAATACTGAGACTTGAGACAAGTGAGTGGCAGTGTACGTTCTTCTTCTTCCGCGACGAAACACTATGCGCTTACCCTTTATGGAAATCAAGATGTCTTCCAACTCGAGAAGGGACATCGATCAGGCCCTTAGTAGCAATGGAATTCTCAGAATTCCACCATTGAGAAAAACGCGGTTTGAGCCCTCTCTAAAAGTATCTGAGTAACGTCGTATGGAGAACAGAACCACTCCTGCCTGTGACGTAGTAACAATACACTCAGAGCATCTTATGAGTGTATGAGAAGTCGATACTGTACATCTTTAAATAATAATACTTTTGAATAAGATAACATCGACTATCTAATAATAATAATAATAATAATAATAATAATATAATAATAATAATAATACCAGTCCATATTGAACAATAATAATAACAATTATAAAAATAAAAAATTGCTAACAAAAATGCAACATTTTTCTGGGGACCGGAGCAACAAAGAGCTTTTCTTATCTTTAATTAAAAAGATCAAAAACACTTAAGTAATTTATTAATACATTAATAAATAATAATAATAATTAATATAATAATAACTCACACAAAACTCAACTCAAATAATATAATAAGTAATGATTCATACACTGAATAATTAACTAGATACTCTCACTCAAGGAAAATTATTATTATATACAAATACATACAACACTAATAATAGAGATCGCTCTAACAACTAGAGTGCATCAGAGAGCAATAAGAGTAACTCCTATAAATAAAATTATGAGGAAATAATACGAGAAATTAAGTACAAAGAAAAGCACCATCATTTATATACTAGTTATACTCCAATAAATCACTAGAGAATACTATAAACATTATCCAGAATAGAACGAGGAATACTTAAATAATAATAAATAAATAATCACAATCGAGAGAGGAGAGAAGCAATATGAAAACTATAGGATCTATTTAAAGTTAACTTTATGCGTTGCATAAATAATTAATATAAAATTAATTTAAGTCATAAGAGATTATTATAAGGTAATTTATACTCAGCACTTTAATACAATATTATTAAGAGTATATAACACAAATCCCATTGAGATTAACTACAACTACAAATAACAGTTATCAATAAAATAATAAAACTCAAATAAATCTTACAGGACGTTTGAATGAGTAAATATTTAATTCATAATAGCATCACAATACTATATATTAAATATCATAACTAAACGTATAATCATTCATAATTTATACAACCCATAGAGCAATACCACTCTAATATAATATTACATCCTGAAATATTATATATTAAATAATAGTATAATGAAATAAATATATCCAATCACCTTAACTCTCTATATTAAATCTTATATATTGAATCACACAATAATACCGTAACTAACAAACTTAATTAATCTAGGAAACTATATTCATTAAACTTTGAAAATCTATAGAGAATAAAATATAGATAAATGAACAAAAATAATAGTTAAAGTAGACTCACTTATAAATAAATCAATCACTTATTTGAATAAATAATCAATAGACTCTAAATAATAATAATAATAATAATAATAATCCCCAAATTCATATATATACTCACATATAAACAAAATATATCCACATTCTATCCAGATAACTCATAATATAATAATTAATAAGTATCCAAATATGACTTATAAATAATCTATATATCCCCCATGTAATTTCACTTAAATAATAATAATAATATAATAATAATACAGAGAGATATGACATTAATTAGACATATTAATCATAATAAAAAAGCTGTATATAGATATTTGCCTTTAGTAATCAAACTAAATAGATTAAATCAAAGTAAATCACAATTTAATATAATCCACTAATCTCAGAGAATCTATACGAATACAACATACTACTCACCACATTAATGCCTACACTCTATATAAAGCATGCGGAGCGTAACAAACTAGAGAGGAGACCAGAGAATAGCAGATACCAGAGATATATTAAGTAAATAATTATAATAATACATGAGATTAGAACGTTATACTATTGTACCATCACTAAATACTCCATAAATCACTTATATACACTAATATTAGAATTCATTGAGTACTAACAATGACATACCTAATTACATAGAGCTCAATACATATATAAAATAAAGATGATAATAACCCTCACCCATAAAAACTCAGCACTACATACACTATTAATAAATAAGTCAAATCCCCATCCCCTATTGAAAACTCTTTTCCAAATAGAGAGATCCACCATAAATGAACATTATATATAATGAGGACCTTAACCAAAACTCAAAGTCAAAAATATATATAACACACTCCCAATTGATAATATACATATATGCAATAGAAAGATAATCTAATCAATCTCATATAACTATAATAAGGTATAGTAATTATGAAACTTGTCCCTAAATAATAATATACAATAACAATATACTACCTAAATAAGACACATATAGGAGCAACAAGAGACTAATCCTCTAAATAAGATGAAGAAAAATATAATAATATCTGAATAAGTCCATTTCACATTAAATAAATATCACTATAATCACAGAGGATTAATTAAATTAATATATAAATTTCCGAGAGAATTAATAACTGAGAGTGCTAAACTGAGAACACTGACGACTCTGTAAGTAGTAAAACACTCACACAAACAATTTATATTAAAATAGATGTATATATATGTGCCCAATGGAGTCAGATAAAACAATTATTAAATGAAATAAATAATAATAAGTCAATAAGTTAACAATAGTATTGATGCACAGGAATACACTCACACCTCGACACTAAGTAAATATGAATAACTCAATATATGAGTATAATAATAATAACTAATAATAATAATAATAATATATAATAATAATAATAATAATATATGAAAAATAAAAAATGAATATATCTATAATAAAAGATAAGCATTAAACTCATATAATCACGACAATCTATGTCAAACTACCAAATTCATAATGATACTGAGAAGGATCGAGTATAAGTCAGATTAGTAACAAATACAACTACATAATACTGAGCACATTAGATAATAAAATTCAACACCTATTTAATCACATATATATATCACCGAGCAACCTAATATAATAATAGGTATAAATTATATAATAATAATAATAATATATCAAACTAAATCTTCCTACCCATTTTTAAATAACAACTTTAACATACATAAAACTAGAACTAATATATCACATTGAGTAATGAAACCTAATAATTTATACTAACTAAATAACTAAATATAATACATCACATAATTATTATTACTTCTAACAACCTATAACATAACTAATAATAATACCGTAAGTCATAAATGATTATGTTGATGAAATAGCCGAGCGAGCCCCTAATTAGAGACCAAGCTCGTGAACATTTACAAGCAGAAACAGAAAAGCAAATCCTAAAACAACTACCTAAATCTGGTGCTATCCAAATGAAAATAGGCGATTTAGTTCACATCTATTTAGAATACGAATCAGATCTAAAAATGAGCACCTATAACAATAACTCAATCACTAAATAATATTCTGCACCATAAACAAAAAGCGATGTAGGTAAAGCAGAGGTAAACCCTCATATATATTAATAATAATAATGAATACACTAAATCACAAGTTATTGTTCCTTATAATAATAAAAAGTTATTAATTAATCTAATAATAAAATAATAATAATCATAATTAATAATAATATAATAATAAATAATAATAATAATATAATAATAATAAATAATAATAATAATATAATATTAATAATAATAATAATAATAATAATATAATAACATCAAATATGATATATAATAATATTCCTAACTACAAATTAATATATTATATTAGCTCACACAACAGGTGAGAATACTAAGTAAAAAAAATTTCTAAAAGTATTACTAAATAATTAATTTTCCACATAAATCCCTATCTACCATAATCAACAACACACACATCGACGACACCTAATCAAATATACAAAATAAATAAATCAAAATAAGATCTACTCATGAAAATCAATTCTCTTTCACAAATTCCAATAATTATTAATAATATCACAATGATACGTTCGATCAAAACACTGAAAATACTCAAATTAAACCAATAAATAATAAAATAATTAAACGTACTCACACACCAAACTAGACAATAATTAATAATCCACCAGCACACCAACAACGACCAATAAGTAATTTAAACCATCAAAAGACGATACGAAGCAATGTTTATTATAACTCAATCCTTAATTATCCCTACAAATAATAATTAACCTAATGAGAAATTTTACACAACGAAAGTTATTCCCACAAATAAGAATACATTAACTCATATCAATCACCAAGTACAATTTCTTCTCTGTGTTGTATGTACAAGAACACTAAGAATGCCTTTTCTTACAGTTGTCCGAACAATCCTTGTAAGACAAACTGAAATTAACCAATAATAATAATAATAATAATACCATAATAATGAGATAAGAAACCTCACTTCACACTATGAGATAAGCAATTCCTCCCATGCACATATAAAGATATCCAAACTATAATATGATAATAATTTACTCCAAATTATTCAACACTATGTCAATTACATCAAAATATTACTAAATTAATAACACTACATCAATAAAACCAAATTTAAACATCAATATATAAAAACAATTCGCCACCTTTAAAATACGTACAAACCTAATCGCACAATCCTCCATATCACTAGACTATATTTAATAATTATTAGACACTAACCTCCAACCTTAAACCATAATAATAATAATAATACACATCACATTAAGAAATCTTTAATGTACTATGTAATAAACAGTCCACACTACAACTCACACTCTAAATAGTCACTCAATAGACAGAACATAATATCCACATAAACCTAATGCAGGAAGCCGAAACTCCTGCAATAACAATCCAACACAATAAACATACTATTCTGCTATGGACATAACTCAATATACATGAATCACTATCAAGATAATCCACACCCCATGCATTACGAACGAACACATAAATAACAATACTACATTGACATATATAAACACTATAAATATTATGAGATGAGCAATACAAATAAAGAAGAGTAAAAATTATATAATATAATAATTTATTTAATTAATCTCTCCACAAATCCAAAAACCTCATATTTAATAATCTCATATGATACAGTGTAAGTAGAAGTAATAATACCACTCACCATTCACACTACAATGAATCCTATACTCCCCACATCAATAAACATAATATTAAAAATATTAACTATTATTATATCTCCTTTTCTCCCCCTGCATAATAATGATTATATTGAGAGATAAATAATGAGTAATGAGGGGATAATGATAAGAGAGAGAGTTAATGGGAGAGAGAGGGGCAAATATAATAGCTTGCGAAACTGGTAAGGAGAGGGAGGTGTTGAATGATTTGTAATAAATATGTTAACGTAGCAGTAAAAAAGGATTAAGCGGGGATGCATGAAAAAGAGCGCGAGAGGGTGGAGATTTCAGAGAGATAGCTGTGGAACACGAGGAGGAAACATTCGATAGCCAGGTAATTATGTAATACAATATGTGAAAAGGTGCACATAGATCAAATCATCATGAAGAGGACATACAAAACGCCGAGTTCATGGACAGTTGACTTGTTAGTCAAAGAGATCACATATCTCCTCACTACAGGTGATACATACGAGAGAATGGGTCCTTGGTACGATTGTAACATAAATTTAACTAAGAAGACACCTCATGCACTAGAGCCATTAATTACCTTTAAAGGCAAAGAAACATGAGAGATATACTACATAGGTGGATTGATGCTCATGAACTAGAGAATATAATATACATTAATTTACACATCAAATTCAGATAAGTACACTAATAAAAGGACTTGACTGTTCTAATAATAGAGAGGTCGGTATTTTTCTCTATCTTTAGTGCGCTTATGCATTATAGAATGCAACAGTATTAATACATATACGGAGTATGTCAAATGTCTGATACTGTAAATACAACAAATATCGACAGAGATATAGTGTGTAATTTATATTGCAATATCATTCTACATGAATTAATTCTGAGCGAACACTAGAGTATCAATATTATAGGATATGATTTACGTGAGATAATTTTCAGATCTTCTGCACTCTCTCTTTACCACTCAACTTAACGTATATAGAGCACTTAGTCATAAGTCTCGCAATGTATTAGTATGGTTTTTCAATTCATCTACTTAGTTTTTATCGACAGTCTAGTAAAATCCCTTCGCCTACCCTCTTAGGCAGGCGACGGTCGATTTGGTATTAAATGTGTTAGTGATCGAGATTTTTCCTTTCTGTGGCTCAATAAAATGACTCATCTCAGATCAGGGAAGCCCAATTCACTGCCAAATTGTTTAATGACGTGTGTAACCTACTCAGCATAGATAAGATTGTCACAACGGCTAACTCCCCAAACGTGAACGGCCAAGTAGAAAGATTAAATCAGGCACTTATAGTGATACTGAGGTGTATGGTCAATGATAGTGCCAATGAAGGGTTAAAATGGCCGAAACTGTCCTGGGCCATATTGTACTGTTTGAGAATCAGCCCTTTAAATGACGATGGGGTTACTCCCAGTGTGCTCATGTTCGGCCAGAATTTATCAGTGCCAGGAAGTTTATTACAGAAGGAGACACTCAATGCCACGGTCAGTCAAAGTGCCTATTTGAAGAAACTAGTGGCTTTAATGCGGAGACCTCTGGCGCCACATGTTGTTATAAAATAAGAAATGTGTTTCGTTCGAAAGATCTGCCACAAGGCAAGGTCCGTATTAGTAAGAAATCAACAGTATAATGTGGGAAAGCTGGCGGAGAGGTACTCCGGACATTACCCGGTATTACGGGTAAAAAAGAATAACGTTTATATCCTAAAGCAAAGGAAAGAAGCAGTAGAGAATTTGAGAAATGTAAGAATTTATCATAATATAACCGACGGGAGCACTGGAAACCCCCCAAAAAATAAGGTTTAAAAAAAAGAGAGGGAGAGAGAGAAAAAAAGGGGGGGGCTTCTTATATTCTGAATGCATTTCTTTGAATTAGGCAGTAGTTAATTTGATACCTTTATCCTTCCAAAAAAAAAAAAACAACATCTTTCCTCTATTTAATACTATGGACAAAAGCATGCAGACAACCGACGATGATTATGGATAAACTCTCACGAATCCTGAAAATTTTGTCACAGTAAGGATTTGCAATAGAGGAGTTGAAATAGTCAAACCCCACCAGATGGGAATTAAGGAGGTCTGTTTATATATTTTGTAATAATGTAGAAGTAGAATTTTGTATTTCTTTATAATAGTGTCAATTTACCACTCAAAAAAAATTTTTTTTTTTTTTTGTTGTCTTGGATCACTGTGATGAAGGAGCCAAGGGGGGAATATCTTGATTCTTTCCAGCGATTCCCTCACTCTAAAGTCACCACATGTGAGAGTAGGATTTCCTACTCTCACTATAGCTATGTATACCTGCTATATATACACCTGTACACCAAACTCTGACTGTTATTTTTGTTGTGTAAAGAATTTCTAACGGTTGTATTTTGTATTAAACTTTCAAATAATATTATAATGGGAAGGCCGCGAAGGGTGGTGCCCATGGGAGTGCCGAGAGGGAAGGAATTTTGAATGGTGAGGTCAGTTAGATACCCACGTTAAAAGAAGAGGGGTTTGTTAAAAATCGGCACTGTCAAAGCCGGAAAATTAGGTTTTAACTGTATAAAATTGTTGTGTTAACCTTTTAGAAATCTTATTATAACTGTGAACCGCTTGTTTAATTAATTTGAGCCCTAAATTACGGAAGAAAGGGTTATGAGTGCCATTATATGAACTAACTCATTATTAATTGCTAAACAGACTATTTTGTTAACTAATTCCTTGATATGAACTATTAATCATTTTTTGACATTGATATCATTTTACCCCATTTAATTTAATTAATTTTGAGAAATAAAGATAAGAAGTAACTACTCTTTTTTATCCACTGTACCTATCATAGTTTAGTACATATATATATATATATATATATATATTATATATATATATATATATTATATATATATATATATATATATATATATATATATATATATATATATATATATAGTATATATATATATATATATATATATATTGTCATGTATATAATATATATTATATATATATATATATTATATATATAATATATATATATTAATAATAATATACAATATATATATTATATATATATTATATATATATAATTATATATATATAATATATATATATATATATATATATATATATATATATATATGTATATATATTAGAGTGGTCGCGAGAAATCGATACCTGAATTTCCTTGATGGGAACTTAAAAGTTGCTAGGTGGTGTAAAAATGAGATTGTCAAAGTTTCAGCTCGATCGAATAATTTTAAGACCTGGCTCATCAGCCCTAAAGTATTAAAAAACAACTTTTTCTAAACCAAAAAAAAGCGGAAGTTTCCCATTATAAAATTAGAATGGTTTATTTTTGGAACGTTTTTTTTTTAAGTGTTGTAGAGAACTTTCCTGAATTTGATTTTCACTCCCAAAATTTGTTTGATAAACGTACAGATCGGAAGACATTTGGCTACTCGGAGTTCTGACCTGGTAAATCGGATTTCTGAAAAAAAAAATTAGAAATTCGCTTTAAACTTTATAAAATTACTTTTTAACCATACTTTTGGTGTTCTGCTAATTCTTTTCATTCAAACACATCAAAGTAATGTTTCCATATAAGTTTTTTAAATGTATATTTTTTAAATATTATATTTCTTGTTTTCTAGAGCTGCAAGTAATAATGGATTCAGAACCTTCAACCTCGTTCTCTGCAGCTGCAATTGGTGCAAGTTAGAGGCAGAAAGACAAGATTTTTCTGATTGGACACAAGTCCCATCAAATTACTGGCTGTAAGTTGCCATCCAACTCAAGTTTTACGCTGTTTATTTTACTATAAACGTCAAGTTAATCTAGAAACCAGAGATGCTGCAAGGCTCACTATCCAGGAAGATGTACTTTTTTGAGTAAAAGCTAAGATACGTACCAAACATTTGAAAGATTGTTATGCAAAATTTGAATAACCTCTCGAGGAGTTGAGATAACTGCAAAAAAAAAAAAAAAAAAAAAAAAAAAAACGGCAACCAGAGGAGTAAGTCAAGCTCAAAGTAAGAAAGTGAGAGCTTTTATGTAGTCATGATGACTTGTTTGATATTGCACACCAAGACGCACTGAAGTACACAAATGAAGAAAACAGACAGTATTTGCTCCTTCAGAGAGAAATATGACATACTGACTGCATGGGAGGAGTTGATATAAAATTCCTACGAGCAGAATAGCGAACGAAGAGCCCAGAGAAAAGCAGCTGTGACGGTTACACTGGAAAAGTCAACACTGAAATCTGAAGGTGAGCCTAGATGGTAATTTAAATATAGTAGTTTGTACCTATCTGAATCTATTTTGTTGTACCTACGTAGAAAAATATGTTCGCACTTCTCAAGTTACTGTTTTTCTTTTTTATTTATGATACTTTTTTCCGTCGTTTTCCAAATGACGAAGATGTAGAAATGAACTTTTTAAGCACAAGGAGTGCTTCAGAAGAAGAGGAATCACAAATAAATCAGGACATAGAGAGGAGGATCATTAGAATTTTCAGGACACAGATGTCGACATATCACAATCGAAGAAAAGGTTGTGTTAAAAGTCATTTACTTCCAAAAGATTCCGTTTTCAGGGATCAATTTTCTATAAGTGACTCCGAGATAGATGTCATCAGAAGTATTTGTTTATTAATAATTTATGTTTATGTCAAAGTTTGGTTTAATGCTCCTAAAGCTAAATTGGCCCCCAACCAAGATTTATATAGTTGTTTAGAACCTTAAATAATTATGAAAAAACTGACGGAGATATTTCAAAGGTGGCACTGTCTAAACTTATGAATCATTTGGGGTGTTTGAGCACAGAACAAGTGGTTTTCACTTTTTTTTGACAAAACTTTAAACAAACAAATAAAAATATACATGGCTGCAAAACCACTCTTTTGAGCAAAACAGTGATGATGATGATGATGATGATGATGATGATGATGATGATGATGATGATGATGATGATGATGATGATGATGATGATGATGATGATGATGATGATGAGATGAATGATGATGATGAGAATGATGATG
>JABUQX010009184.1:27500-30000 GCA_015478945.1 Trachelipus rathkii
AGAATCCACAGCTGTCCCGTGAAGCTCTAGGATGGATTTTCTGAGTGCGAAGAGTTCTCACTAATATGTATAAAGGTGGTTTTCTTTTCGATTTATGTCGTATTCTTCTACTACTTTTCTGTTTCCAGTACATGTCACGAGTAGTAAGAATCACAAAAGTGAAGGAACGCTAGAATCTAGCTTCTGGCACCCTCACGCTCTTTCCTGAGGTACTTTCCAGCACCTATCAGGTGCCAGATACCTTCCAGTGTACTTTTCAAAGCTGGCGTATCTCCCTGGGGTCCCCCCTGGGGTTCATCCTTTATTTCTGTACGTTCGCTAGGTAATTTATGTATGTGTATGTACATGTTAGTGAGTACATGTACGTTATTTCTTACTTTCATTCCGCTACCTCCCTTGGTTCTCCCCTACCCCCCTTTGTTGTATTCAGCTATGCTATGACGTCACGTTCTTTCGTGGGTGTACGAAGGTGACGAAGGCACCTACGTACACTTACGTACACATGGTCGTAGACCATGTGCGTTCATTACTCATGTCATGCTCTTTCATGAGGTGTTTTTGCCACAGCGCCCCGGCACTGTGCGTCTCACACACGCGCAGCGTGTGTGAGCAATACCCGTGTTTGCTCTCTGTGTTTTTTAGGCTATGACGTCATCACTGAATCAATTTCAGGTACACGGCTGAGTACTCATATACCGTTCTATACCTTGGCTAATCTTCATATACGGTTCTATTCCGTGTCTCTCTTTCATATACCTGTTCTATTCTATGACGTCACACTTGACTTTTCAAGTGCCCTTACCGTTTGTTGGTTTTATTCTCACGTTGGCTGGTTGCTTTGTGCCAGCTCAGGTGTCCCAATGCGTGGGACCCGCTGCAGTACCGCTGCGCCATCGGGTATGCCGAATCCGCGTGATCCATGCATGCGCTACCCGCCGTGCGCGCACCGGGATACACCATCCGTATGAATAAGCGAATACCATTGACCTATTGCCACGTACATGGGTTAGTGTTACTTTCATAAAAATAGCTGAGCTACTTTCATTAAAGTAGCTGAGTGCACATCTACTTTCATGAGTGTTTTTCACCCTACCCCCTTTTTTTGAACTAGCCTCGTCATCCCGGAGCTACTTTCGATGTTTCCAGGTACTTTCCAAGCTACTTTCCAATTACTTTCCAAGCCACTTTCACAGTTTTTCCGTATGCCGCAAATAGCCTTTAGACTATGAAGTCAAAACACAGCTACTTTCCATGTTTCCAGGTACTTTCCAAGCTAATTTCAAACTACTTTCCAAGCTACTTTCACAGTTTTCCGTATGACGTTACAGCCTTTAGACTACGAAGTCATAGCACAGCTACTTTCCATGCTCATAGGTACTTTCCAAGCTGCTTTCATGGTTTTTCAATATGACGTCACAGCCTTTAGACTATAAAATCAAAGCACAGATACTTTCCATGTTTCCAGGTACTTTCCAACTACTTACCAAGCTACTTTCATGGTTTTTCCGTATAACGTCACAGCCTTTAGACTACGAAGTTATAGCACAGCTACTTTCCATGCTCCCAGGTACTTTCCAAGCTACTTTCATGGTTTTTCCATATGACGTCACAGCCTTTAGACTATAAAATCAAAGCACAGCTACTTTCCATGTTTCCAGGTACTTTCCAACTACTTACCAAGCTACTTTCATGGTTTTTCCGTATAACGTCACAGCTTTTATACTATGAAGTAATAGCACAGCTACTTTCCATTTTTCGAGATACTAATCAAACTACTTTCCAACTACTTTTCAAGTTACTATCACAGTTTTTCCGTATGCCGCCATAGCCTTTAGACTATGAAGTCATAGCACAGTTACTTTCCATGTTTCCAGGTACTTTAAAAGCTATTTCCAGCTACTTTCCAAGCTACTTTCACAGTTTTTCCGTATGCCGCTATAGTATTTAGGCTATGACATCATCCCTAAGCTACTTTCCAAACTACTCTGGGACCCACTTTCCACCCCACTAAAAAAATAGAGATATATAAATATATATATATATATATATATATATATATATATATATATATATATATATATATATATATATATATATAAATATATATATATATCGAACCACATATATTTTTTTTAAACATACATATATATATATATATAATGTATATATATAGATATACATATAGTCTGATATATACATATACATATATGGTTGTTAAGAGCAGTTATTAGATATATATATATATATATATATATATATATATATATATATATATATATATATATATATATATATATATATATATATATATATATATATATATATATATATTATATATATTATTATATATATATTGATATACATATACATATTATATATATATTATATATATATGTATACATTATTATTATTTACATACATATATTATTATATATTATTATTATTAAGTTATATTACAATCATATATATTATATTATACATATTATTACATATGCAATAT
>JABUQX010009184.1:35000-37500 GCA_015478945.1 Trachelipus rathkii
CATGTGACAGTGTTAAAAGTATTGATGTACGTAACTACTGGAAACCTTATTTAGGTATCACATTCAGACGTACACGTATAGGATTCACCCTTCATTCAGCTGCTCATATTACAACATTGATTAAAAAAAAAGAAGAATTATCTGTTCATCTTGAAGATGTTGAAACACTTGATGAATTGATACGTCTCGCCCACGGCTTGCTCCATAGGATTTGCACTGAAGTATGGGGATTACCTTATAATAGATATACAGAGGTGTGCTAACGACAACTGATGTTGATACGCTTACTTCTCTCTGGAATGACAGAATGCAATCTATAGAGCCTGAATATATTGAAGAATGGACTAGTACATCTCAAGATATTTATTCCTGTGTTATTTCAAGAGGAGTAGAAGCTCTGTAAACCTATATAGAACATGCAAAGTTTCATCTTCATCTTCTGTGCCCTGCTCAGATGAATTAATATATTTAAAATAAACTTATATGTTTTCATGTATTTATATAACACACATTTCAATGAAAATTATGAGATAAAAATGAAAACTTACTTTACTTCCCATATGTTAGCTTTATTGGTTGAGCTAACTTTGTTAATGATAGCGTTTATTCGAATGCCGGGTGTGTGTTAAGTATGTTATGTTCATAGCTTAGCTTTACTGAGGATAAAACTTTGTTATGTTTGCAATTATTCGTTGGGGGATTATGATTGATAGGTAAGGTTATGATTAAATTTTGTTAAATATTACTATTTTAATGTTAAAAACTTTGTTACGTTAGCATATATTCGTTTTGAAGTATGATAATTAGGCAGGTTATGATAAACTTTTTGTTAAAAATTACCATGTTAAGGTAAAATTGACATTGTTATGTTAGAAATATGCATGAAAAATGTGTGAATAGGTTATTTTTTGTATGCAATGTTAGTTACTTTACTGTTGTTAAGTCACCCCCGAAAGATGTGTAAGCGGGCTTTGAATCCTCCTACTTCGGATCGAGACCTTACCCTTCCTCCGGAGGGATAATGCCCGCTTACATCCCTTTCGTTGGTGACTCCCCAAATGTGACTTAACACCCCTTCAATGGGATATCCCTCATGGGGTCTTCTCTCGCCTGAAGATGTATTCCTTTAGGTACTTTATTAAATGGTGAAAATAATAATAATAATAATAATAATAATAATAATAATAATAATAATAATAATAATAATAATAATAATAATAATAATAATAATAATAATAATAATAATAATAATAATAATAATAATAATAATAATAATAATAATAATAATAATAATAATAATAATACCTCAGTAAAGGTCATGCCTCTTTTCACCTCCTAACAAGAATAAGAATAAAAATAATAATAACTGATAGTTATAATAATAATAATAATAATAATAATAATAATAATAATAATAATAATAATAATAATAATAATAATAATAATAATAATAATAATAATAATAATAATAATAATAATAATAAAGCACGAGAATTTTACTTATAATAATAATAATATAATATGAATAATAATAATAATAATAATAATGATAATAATAATAATAATAATAATAATAATAATAATAATAATACAATAATAATAATAATAATAAACAATAATAATAATAATAATAATAATAATAATAATCACACACACACACACACACACACACATTAATAATAATACAGAGAAGCATAATAAACAAACAATAATATAATATAAGAAATAATAATAATAATAATAATAATAATAATAATAATAATAATAATAATAATAATAAAATAATAATAATAATAATAATAATAATAATAGTAATACACACAATAATAATAGTTAATAATAATAATAATAATAATAACAGACAATAATAATAATAATAATAATAATAATACACACAATAATAATAAATAATATTAATAACACACAATATCTTTACCATGAACAGGCCTCTCCTCTCAATATATTCTGAGTAAATTAAAACTACTACTCAAATCTACCAGCTTAGCATCCAGATACTTCGAACATTTTCTCGAATAGTTTAATTAAGATTAATTAAAACACTAATAAGACACTAAAAACTGAAAATAAAGCCAAAGAGACACAATCACAGGAGATCTCAATAATGCATCCTTGGCACGATTATGAAATCAATAGTTTTATTTCACTCCAGTAGAACTTAAACATCTCTTCCGAGAATAAGCATTTTCAGGAGGTATCAAAGCACCAAAATCATACATCAAATAAATGCTGATATTGAGTTTTTAATACACACACACACACACAATGGCAGTAATACACACACACACAATAATAATAATAATAATAATAATAATAATAATAATAATAATAATAATAATAATAATAATAATAATAATAATAATAATAATAATAATAATAATAATATTAATAATAAAAGCGATAGTAGTAGTAAAAATAATAATAATAATAATAATAATAATAATAATAATAATAATAATAATAATAATAATAATAATAATAA
>JABUQX010009185.1:0-2500 GCA_015478945.1 Trachelipus rathkii
AAAAGAGAGAGTGTGAGTGATCACTCCTCACTCAATCTTTGCGGTTTATTCCACTAGGGTATATATATACCTTAGTTAAACAAAAAATATAAATATATTACAAAATAAAAAAAAAAAAAAAAAAAAGTTAAATCCCTTCCTTAGAGATGGGTGTGCGATTTCACATAATATATATATAATTTGTTTTAATCTATGTAGGATCGCCGTTCTCTTATTAGCTATCAATACTTAGTTGAGCTATTATATATAAAAATAATAATATCTTACGAATTCTATAATTAATATATATATATTAATATATATATATATATATATTAAATATAATTATATATTTATATATATTATATTATATATATATTATATAATATATATATATATATATATTATCTTATTATATAATATAATATAATCCTTTAGCCTAGAGTGGAATTATGATAATACTCACCCTTATATATCTCATTAATCTGAGAACAATTTATTTATAAAATATAACATTCATATAATGAAGATTCAGGATTGATTGACTAGTACGATAAGATTCATAAATAAAATAATTAATTTAATAATTTATCTCTCTTAGAAAAAATCTTCATGATCATATATATCATAGGACCTCCATGTTTCTTACAGCAGATTCATTTATAGATTAGTATAAGGAATATTAGTTATATACTTTTTTATTTTCTTATCTCTCTCTTAAATATAAGATATTATGTGTGTCAATAAACAGGACTCATCGTTCGATAAATATTATATTGTTGGAATTTTAATAGTAAAAGTCACTTACTATTAATATATAATAAATTTATCCATATTTTTTGTGAACGTGAATTTATATTTAATTATCTATATATGACGTCTCTAATAGTTATACAAGAGCAAGCTACTTTTCATCATTTTTCATAAAAAAAGAAATATTGTGAAGGCACAAAATAAAAAAAAAAATATACAATTCATTTAAAAATTGTTTAATATTATTTATAATTTATATAAATGTAGTTGTTAAAAAATAAAATTTAAGTTTCCCTGACCGAGATTTCACAAAACAAAAAATAAGAATGTATATATAGAAAATCTAAATATCACAGGTTATTATACAATATTACTATATTATTTACCACATAAAATTATTTATTTTGAGAGAGTCACAACAGTGTTTAATTAATTTCTAACATTAATATATATATTATATATATATATAATATATATATATATATATAATTAGTTAGTATATATATATATATAATATAGTAGATTTATATCTGTGATATAGGGCATTGTTATTATTTTATATATATATATATATTATATATATATATATATAATATTATATCTTATATATATATTATTATATATATATATATATATTAATATATTATATATAAATATTATATAAATATATATATATATATTATACCTGTGAAGATATATTAAATAAAGTATATATTGATTATTATGCATTAACGATTGAAATAAGTTCATTGTTATTTATTCAGGTATGAAAAGTATTTATATATATATATAATATATATTATATATTATATTATATATATATATTTATATATATATATTATATATATATATATATATATATATATTAATATTATTATATATATTAACATATATTAATATATATATATATATATATATATATATATATATATATATTAATATATATATATATATTATTTATATATATATATTAATATATATTTATATTATAATTATATATAATATATATATATATATAATATATATATATATATATATATAATATATATAATATATTATAATATATATATATATATTAATATATATATATATTATGTAAATATATATAAATATATATATATATATATATTATTAATATATATATATTATTATATAATATTAGATACATAACTTATATAACTTCTCACTACGATATAAAACGCCGAGTAGTACTATACATACGGGCATTAGTATAGTATATATATACGTGACTATGGCGCAGTGAAGCGGTTATAGCTCACCTTTAATTGATACGTACCATACCTGGTGTGCATCTACCCTTGCTATTTTGTATATCAGTTTATAGTATTATTATTTAGTACTTCATAGTGAATAACTTAATGAATATATATATATATATAAATAATTTATCACTATAGATAATAAATAAATTTTTAGATATATGATAAATTCTACTATACTTAAGATACATATAGATAGTAAGAATATAAAGTCATATATATACAAAATGAACTAACTAAATATATTTAGTTATATAAATTAAATATAATAATAATAATAAAATCCCCTTATTCATAGATTATTCCCTACGGATTTAATTAAATAATATAGGCATTAAAAAATATTTCTTAAATCTCATTATAGATACCATTTACCTATATATATATATATATATATATATATTAATATATATATAATATATATATATATATATATATTTAATATTCTACAGTAAAAATTAAAATTATTATTATTAATTATACTATTA
>JABUQX010009185.1:5000-20000 GCA_015478945.1 Trachelipus rathkii
ACTTTAACTTGAATTTTGGATTTGACACAGAAGCTATATATTTCTGGTTTTAGTTTCATGGCATATATATTCACTGAATTGAGAAACTTCCGAAACCTATTTGAAAAACTCTTTGATATGGCGTTCAGAAGTGGCTGACAACACCGAAGGGGCTAATTATTAAGGGGGCTTCATTTTTTTTTATCAACTTCATTAATTACACCATAGTAACAAACTAATAAAACAATCGAGTTTCAAATTATAATATATATATATATATATATATATATAATATATATATATATATTATATATATATATATATATATATATATAATATTATATATATATATTATATATATAATATAATAGTATATATATATATTAATATTATTATATTATTATAATATATATAATATATTTACATAATATACAACCGCTTCCAGGAAGGGTCAAGACCTGTCAGCGGGGTGAGACTTCTTCTTCCATCTTCCTCTATCCTCCAGGACTCCCTCTTCTCTGCCCAAATTGGCAGCATTCCATGTCTTCTCATGAGTCCTTCACCACCGAGCTCTCCCATCGTTTTTCCTAATTACTTCCCTCTTGGTTCTTGTTACCTATATACTGTCTCCAACTCCCATTCATACCTCTTGGCCCACTCTCTCCTCTCTAGACGCTTCTACCAGGTGTCCCCACTACCTCAATCCTGCCTGCATCCATCTTATTTAATACAGCCTTCGCTCCAACCTCTACTCCTATTCCTAAGTTTTCTTTGTCTGTTCTCTTACTAGTCTGTTCGGACTATCATCTCATTAAAATGTACTCATACTTCTGCCAACAGTATTCTACTATCCTCTTTATGTAATAGATCCGTTACTCCGTATCTCTGCCCCGTTAATATGTAGAATCGTTTTTAAAATCTCGTCGAATCATCACAGGTATACCTTTTTCCCTTGATCTCGGGATTTGTCTATCTTGGCAGTATGGGGTACCACTGCTTTTTACAGCTTCCCCATACTGACTATCCTTACTTGTCATCCTGCTGCACATATTTCCTACTCCTCTTCTCAATACTTTTACTCAAGTATTTGCCTTTCTGTATCAATCTATTTATTATTCTTTCCACATTCCTATCTCTCAGTTCTTCCCTTCCTTCTCCCTCATACTAAACACCCATGATTTTCCAGTCTTCTTTGTACTCATTAGATACACACCCGGCCTCGCTAAGCCTATTGGAAGAAACATGTCCCGTACAACTCTCTCATAAGAGAGCTTACCTCATCCTATCTTCGCGTCGCGCAGCACCGCCAAGTCATCCTGCTGTATGCCAGAATATCACAGTCCAAATCTCCTATATCCTCTCTCCTTCTTTATCAATTACATCCAGATATGCTAAAACAAAATTGGTGAACAACACGCTTCCCTGTTTGACTTCAGTTCTCACCTCAAAACCATTCCTTTATTGCTCATTTTCTTTGTTCTTACATTACATTTATTTTCTTTAAAAACTCTCCAGGCTCCTCTCAACTTTTTATCCACTGCATATTTCTCTCTCTAGCACTCTCTATAGTCCCTCCCTAGGCACTACTGAATCAAAAGCTTTTTCTTAGAAGTTAGAACTATAAAGGAAAAAAATGTTCGTTTATTATATTCGCCATACCTTTTCTAACGTAATTCTAAGGTGAACAAGAGATCCGTCGTGCTTCTGTTCTTCGTATATCGTGCTACTCATTCCACCGTCTGGGCTCTACTACCATTCTTAGCCTTCTCTCTAGTATTCTCTCATATCGTTTTTGAAAAGGATATTTAGCGGCGACTGTAGTTTTTTAACAGTCCCACTAGTATGTCTTCGTGTTTCCACTTATGGACTACTTGGAACTATGATTGACTTTCCCCCACCCCTCTGGTACTCTCCTTTGGATATCGCTCGTCACGCTTACTAAAAAAAATTTTGAATAAATGAACCGATGAAATTTTATTCAATTTTCTCTTCACCTCCCCTTCATTTATTAGTTCTATGGTATTTACCATCTTCCTACCATCTTCAAATTGCTTCATCTAAAGAATGAGTCACTCAACTCCTCCATAATGATCTCCTCCTCTCCTAATTCCTATACGCTTCCTATTCAAGCTATCTCTTCTCCTCCCCATCCCTACAACTGCTATTTAACATTTCACAGTTTCTCGTGAGTATTCCGTTTCTCTCCTGTTATTGTTCTGTTGCATTACTCACCAATATAAAATTACTTTGCTTATTAATTTCATTTATATTGCACACTTCCTCTTTGATCCTCTATCGTTTTTTTGCCAGTCTAAAAAATCTTCTTCCTTTCTGTTGCCCTCCCATCTTTCATCATTTCTTCGGCCTCTCTCCTTTTTTGCATTGCCTATTTTCCTTTCAACTCTTCTTTCATACTCATCTCTGTTTTCATTTTACTTACCGTATCCGTATACTGTGAGAGTACTATTTGTCTAGTGTAAGTTTCTTATTTTGTTCAGATAACTCACTATACTGTTCACTACTTGCTTTCCTATAGAGCACCTCACCTCCTTAACCTCTTCAGTCCACCACCTTTATCTGTAGTTCTTTTCCATATTTCCTACCCGGTATATTATTATATATAATCTTTTCCACCAGGGGCTCCTCTGCTGCCCTTTTTAGCTTTTTTCATATATGTGTGATTCTCTTCGACTTACCTTCCTTTATTGTTTCTAAGGTTTACTGACTATTATTTCAATTAATATTTCCAATTTCCTGTAACACTCTTCAGCTGATCTCCACTTTAATAAACTTATTCTCTTTTCTTTTACTCTGCGACACTATATCTGTTTCATCTCCACAGGTCGTCACATAATCTATGATCAGAATAATAATATTGTTAGCTATTCCAGGTATCACTTCACATTTCTTGTTAGCCTAACTAATCGACAATACTTATATATCGTAGATCTAATCTAGTAATAGATCCTTTCATGATCGGAATTTCCTCCTGTGATATTGTTCCATCTATTTTCTTTGTCAAAACATTATGTGAGTCCCTCTGTTTGGAAAAAAACATTTCATGATCTTTCTTCATTCCCTCTTTCGTCTTCAATACAAATATTTATCAACATACTCTCTCTCTTCAATATTGTATTATCTCATCTTAATTACTTGTACGCCCATCCATTCTCTTCACACTCTTTGCTGTCTCTTCTCACCTCCCACTCTTGCAATTGAAACTACCATGATATATACTAAATAAATATATAATAGTTAATTATATATGAACATTTTATATATATATTAATATGTGAGTGATAAGAAGTATAAATAGTAAATATAATTATAGGTATTATATATATAATAATTAAGTTTTCTTATTATATATATATAAAGGTAGTGTATAATAAATAAACATTAAGCAATATTATAAAGACTTTATTACTATAATAACTTATATATTTATATTTTGTAATATATAATAATAATAAAAATCTTTTATATTTTTTTTGTGATAAAATGTTTCGAGTATCTATTAATCTTATTTTTTTCCGAATAAAAATCATATACGAAAAATGCATATAATAGCGATACCGATACTCGATACATTTAGGATTGTCTAAGCGATACCGATAACTAACTTTTTTGATCGAGTACCCCTAAAACGAAAATAAATTCTATACTGTGTGTACCCCAATTTTATAGTGCACATAAAATAGTGTATATATATATTATATATATATTAATCATTATTATTTATATATATATTTATTTTAATATATACTTATATATATAGAATAATATATCTATATATATATTTCTAATCATATATATATAATATACTCATATATATTATATATATATATATTCTTATCTACTCATATCTATATATATATTGATCAACTGATAATATGATTTTCAGGCATAGGAATGTAAAGCTGTGTGTGACGCCTTCAGAATTTCTGCCAAATTTCATATTTCTTGCTCAATAATGATCGCAGGCTTTGCTTAAATATGGTTGCAAGAGATTTGGAACTTCCTACAATCAATAAGTAAGATAATAATTTAAGTTATATATTAATAGTTAAATTAGTTTTGTTATAAATTTTTTGTATAGTGAGGTTATTAATATTTGACTTTAGTCACAGTATTATAAATTGGTGATAGTGTTATTTATAGTGATATAAGTGTTTGATGATATTGTGATAGTGATAATATCGTAATAATGATGATAGTAGTGTTATGTTAATTTAATAGTAATCATAATGATCATAATGTATTAGTGGCAGTTATTGAGGTTAAATGATTAGTAATTTAGTAGTTGATAATATTAATGATAGTTTGACAAATATAATTGGTAAATAATTATAATGATAATATATTAGTGATGGTAGTAGATGGTAATTACTAGTGATATAATAGTAAGGTAGTATGTATATGAGTTGGATAAATATTTAATAATATTTTATATATATTATAATATATATATATATATTATAATATATATTATATTAAGTATATATATATATATATATATATATATATATATATTATATAATATATTATATTTATTATATTAATATATATATATATTAATATTATGTATATATTGATATAATTATAATATTAAATATATATATATATATATATATATGATATATATTATATATATATATATATATTTATAATATTATATATATATATATATATATATATATATATATATTATATATATATATATAATATATATAACTATATATATTAATATATTGTTTTTAAATTTTTATTATTTGTATTTTTCATATTTTTATTTATAACAAAAGCGTCCCGATAGCCATCGCCAGTGGTAGAGCACTCCGCAAAACAAAGCGAGGGTCCCAGGGTCGCAACTGGTCGGTGTGTAGGGAGAATGGTGTGAGACTTGATTCTCTATCCTTGGGTCTTGGCTCGCGTCCTGCTCGGACGTTAAATGAGTACACCTCTCTCCTTGATTAGGGATTTGCGCGATGATGTAGAGGTGTTGCTCTTCTAGTCTCTGATCAATTACTCACTTACAGTGTCATAATACGTAAATGAATATATATTATTATATTAAGTATATATATATATTAATATATATTATATATATATATTAATATATATATATTAATAAGGGATTTATCCGTCATATTTATGAATATATATTATATATCATGGAAATTATAGAATAAGAATTTTAACTTGCCTAATAATAATATTATTTACTGTTATATGATATATATATTAGTATAATAATATATATAGAACTCATTCGGACCAATAGTATAAATGTGTACTCTCACCCGTAAAATCAAATGTACTCTTTTCATTTTTGGGAAATGTAGACTAGGGGTTAGTTTTATTTGGGTCATACCTAACTTCGGAGTGTTACCGTAAATGTAACTCACCGTCCTATGGGAACTAATGGGCATAATAAGATAACCAACCAAATTGCGAAATACCGGAACATGTACTTTTATCATAGAACAAGATGGACAAGTACACATCTCAGACTAACGAAACAAACCCTATGCTGTAAAGTCGTAGTATTAGACAAAGATGCCACAATGGGAGAAATGACAATCTGTCAGAATGCTGATGAATAGAGGATACGTGGACATAGGAGTGTTGCTTCAAAACACTGTCGGAAGCAGGCCCATTCTCCGAGACAGGTGGTCAGAACTCGGAGTAAACCCAATCCGATGGTCTAGATACTGACATCCTTCGGTGCGGTTTCATAGGGAGACTGGCTATTAGCATCTGGTAGCCGACACTGGTCAGGGTCCGCACCGTAGGGCGACGTTGTCACCACCGATGAAGAGTGACGAAAGATTCACCTCCGTTCTGGCGTGCTTCGGGATATCTTGTTATAACAAACAAGCGTAACAGCAACAACATAGCAGCTCCCCGTGAGGTCAGACATGTGCTCCCATTTCTCGTAGTCGTTACAAGTGAAAGTAACAAGGAGTAACAGACAGAATAAACGTGGGAGTACGTATTACAAGGTCTGCCATCGACCCTCTCCTGATCATGGAGCATCGGTTGCGATTTCATTTATATTACTAAGACGTATAGTGGAGATTTGATAAACTTCTCATACAATGAGTGAGGTTTCACACTACATGGACCAGATGGACGTCGGCGAATTTTGGAGACGTGCAGGTGAGCACTCTAATTTTCTGCTTTGCAATAATCTCCCAAGGATTCCTAAGATTCGGAGGTGACTTCTGACGGATGGTTATGAAAGCGAGCACATGGCATTTGTTTTGGGTGGTCGCAACGCGGCATTGCATATTCGTGAGCAGAGGAACGCTAATTGTTTATGAAGCAGGTATCGCAGAAGAATTCGCTCTCCCAAGAGTATATTAGTTGGGTCTGCGTCGCTCCATTCTTTTGGATTTCGCTATTTTTTTGTCTACTCTCCAATGACATGACACACCCAGAGACAACAACTAGTGTATCAGATTGTTTCGATACACAACGGTAACTTATTAAAACAATTAACTATGTAAGGAAAACCAATTATCAATTCTATCCCCGTGATCCCGAACTGATGGAAAAATATCGTCATTGAACATGTTTGGGATTTGTTGGGTAGGAGTAGTGTGCGAGGTCCCGACGGACGAATGCTCCGTCCACACTCTCTCAGGGATAGCTTTGTCAAACTGCTCTGTGTGTGTGACCAAATCCGCAGGGGACCAAATTCCATGATTCAATTCTTCATCAATGCCGAATTCGCTTGGAGGAAGTTTGGAAGGGCCAGAGGGGGTACAACTCTATATTAGACACCTTTATGCTGCAATTTTTCGTGTGGTATAATCTTTGTAGAATATTGTTGTTAGATTATACAAATCAATCATATCCATATTTAATTGCTTTCTACCGTTACACATTCACTAACTTGCCAAATGATCATTGCTTTCATAAAAGTAGGAAGAGCATTCGTGCTCCGTTACAGGGTGGTGATCGCATGTTTATCATTACGTGATTTAATATTACTCATTTTTATAATATCCTAATGGCTTACACATCCCAGTAATACATTGGGGTTATGGTCATGATACGACCAATATTTGAGGGATGATAACAACCTGAGAACCATAGACTTCTCATATTCTCCTGGACACACTGTTGGTCAATTATGAAAGAGTTCTACAATTATGTGATTTAAATCTCGTGTATGCCGAGTGAGATGACTCGGCATTAAAAGGTTTTTCCTGTGCCGCAGCTCATTATATGATTTAGTAGCTTAAAATCTTATTCATATATATAACTACGTAAATATAATAATGTTATATTTATAGTACCTATTAATATATATATATATTACTTATTATATATAAATATATATAGGTATATATATTAATATATACTATATATATTAATATTTCGGGGTATTCAGTTAAGTATATATATTTATCAGTATATATAATATATATATAATATATTTATAACTCAAATTGATTAATTAGCGTAGTATAATTATGTAGGCCCTAAATGGAAATAGATTGGTAATTATCAATTTTGATATATGTATTAGTGGCGCACTCTCAACATATGTGATATACGGGGTACAGAATCAGTACTCATACTTCGCACTTAGTACGTTGGATTGCTATTCTTTGTAGGAGTGTTCAGAGTAGGCTCAAGTGTATGTAACTTTCTCTGTGCTCATAACATCCCACAGGGTACTCGGCGTACCTCACCTCACTTTGGAGACCACATGGTCTTATGAAGCGATAACCGGTGATATACTCGATACAGAATTAGGTAGTCCGATCAGATACGATAATCGCCGATACATGTATCTAGATACTGCATCCTGTGTATTAAACAGTATATATACAATTTCAGTATTTAGCAGACGTATATGAATAGGATTAATAATTCTCTTTATATATACAATTTTTCAATGCCGAGTAGAATGAAATCAAAAGTATTTAGTTATATATATATATTTATGCAAAATACTTAAATAAGATAATATTAATACTACAAAAATTCCAAATAGTGTGAAGTGTTGTAAAAAGTGATAATAAATAAATATAATGCACCTCGAAGATCAATTTTCTGATCGATTTTTGACGAGATTCTATCGTAAGAAATCTATACAGAAATGATGTCCAAAGCTTTTCTCTGGCCCTCCTCTTACCTCAATGTTCATCCTGGGGGTAAGGTGCGTAAACATGCCCGGGACAGAAGAGTATGTTGGATGAGAATATCGCTACGCAAGTAGAAAAGAGAGTCCAGCCTTACCCTTCCTTTATACCGTTTTGTGAAAAATCGCCGCAGTCAGAAAATCTGCCGAGAGGGTTTCACTGGACCGCGACGAACCCTCACTATGGTAATCTCGTTGTGATTGTGGTTCATGCTATGCCTATCATGGAAACTTTCTTCGCATCTCACTGTGACCAAAACTCACAATTTGTCTAACATCACCTACTAGAGTATTCTTTTAATTGACTCAATTCACTTTTTTCTTCTGCCTACTTCCGGGAGCTGGGCAATTCCAGCATAACTCACCAGCCATACATCCGCTTGCTAATACCACCTCCAGACTACGTCTTTCAATTTCGTTTCTACATTGATCCACCTAACCATCTCATACGTACTTTCATTTTTTCTCTCAATTACCCCTTTCTTCACACCAACAAACTGTCTCTAATACGTTCATTTCCTCACTTTATCAAATTCTTCTCTCACACATAACAAACACGAGCGCTCAAATTGAAATTGAATATTATTTTAATTTTAATTTATTTTTGAAATTATTTTATTTTATTTTAGAATATATTTTCACATTATTTATTTTATACTTTAAATAAATAAAATTATATTTTTTAAGTTTTATATTATTTTTATGGCTAAATTGATCTTTTACTCTAACTTTATTTGTTTCATTTGGCAATGGCATTGGAAATGTATTAACATTAAATACGATAACTCTGTTAATACGTGAATTTACTGTGTTTATTCTTAGGTCATGTTTTTCTTTTCACATTATTAAGCTTAAATAGGTTCCTTAGGACTACTTCTATTTCTGAGTAGTGGTCAATATTATCCTTAATATATAAGTATTATAATCACTATATATAATATTATATATTATATACTAATAATATATATTTCCTTTATTCATAAGTAATATAAATATAGGTACTCATTATCTAAAATATATAAAACTATATTATATTATTTAATTTAATATTCTAGTATTATTTTTTATATTTATATTTGATTAATTATATAATATATATACTCAGTCTCTTGAATATAATATAGTAATATTATATTTAATAATCTTTATATATATATATGTATATATATCAATTAGTTCCAATATTAGTATTGTTTAGCTAATCAAATATAATATATATATACCAGTGGTATCAATTTTATCATAGGATATAGTATTATCTTAATATATATATACTATTATTATCTAACATCTATATATACATCTTATATATTATATTTCATAAATTTTATTGGGAGAGAGTGGAGGAGTAGACTTAGAGAACGAGAGAGGAGCAGAGTGAGAGCGAGGAGGAGACGAGGAGAGAGAATGATGCAGAGAAGAGAGGAGGATGAGATGAGAGATAGAGAGAGTAGAAGATGTGAGTGGAGAGACGCTTGAGGATGCACACGAAGAGAGAGAGAAGTAAAAGAAGAGAGAGGGATAGAGAGAGAGAGAGATTACGCACTGTGTACGTGAGGAGAGTATTCCAAAGTAGATTTAAAATGTTAAATTACTTTTCAATGGAAGCTTTCCTACAATATTTGAAAATGGAAATGTGAATAAATCGTATTTTCAAAACTCATAATATGAAAAGAATTAACAAAAAATTGCAGATCTACAAACTTTTCGGAAAATCTTAAAAGAAATAAGTTTTGTTTTTTAGATATCAGCATCTACATCTGGATATTCATTAGAGTAAAACTTTAATAGTTCTATTGTGAGAGCATGATTTTTTAAAATTAAATCAAACTGTAGAAACTTATTTATTTGTGTCTCAACTTCAGTTTAATCTTTTTCTTTATATTTTTAGCTAATCATTATTTCCATTTTCCTTTGTGATAGATTGCTTATAATGAGTATCATTCTCGTGTTTCTTATTTATAGTTCTTGAATTAGAATTATTTATTGGTAAATTCTAATTAAAAAATTACTTAAACAAATTTTTTTTTCATTTTGTTTTTTATTATTATATTTATTGCTTTTTTATATTTATTGATATCCTTTTATTATTTTTGTTAAGTTAATGTTCTTATTAAGTTAATATTATTTATGTAAATTCATTATTATTATTATTTTATTATTATTATTATTATTATTATTAATTATTATTATTATTATTGTATCATAAAAAGTATTATCAACTGTGAAAGAATTTCTGAAAGAAAAGGCTCAGTGATTTCAAGTTATTCTTTTATTGATACAAAGTTATTGCCAAATGTTATTATAGATGAGGACAAAACCAATACTTTTATTTGAAATTTGTTTTTTTATTAATTATAGCTTAATGATAAAGTATACGGAAAATATATCTAATTATATATATATATATTATATGATTATTATTATGAATAGATAGATATACACTAAATATTATTTATATTTTAGTATGTTTATATTGTGATGTCATATATTATATTTACTATTATATTTTATTTAGAAAGTATATATCAAACCACATTATTATTTTTATAATTCTTCTTCTGACTAAGAACCAGCCGCTGACGTGCCATGCAAACCGGAAAGAACAGTAGTAGAAGAACATGACGGCAACGTCGAAAGAAAGCACAGCTTCACCCCTTTATTCTTATAAAGCTATATATATATATATAGGTACTTAGAAGAGTTCTAAGTTTTATATTACCTGGATTAAATCTGTACTATAAGAATATACAATCATAGGTGAGAGAGTTGTCTAGTTATGGAGTTTTCCTTATGTGTTGTAGATACTTTCCTGCTATTAATATTGTATATATTTACTATAATACTAAAAGGTTTATTTATTCTATTATAATATATATATATATCTATTTAGTAATATTATATATGGGTGTAGATATATATATCCATGCTTTTATATAAGGTATTACTTAATAGGTTAAACACAAACCTATTATGATTCATTGGATAGATATTATTTTATTATTATTTAATTATTTATTATTATATAATATTATATATTTTTGTATATATATTATTTTTATTATTTTCATTTAATTTATTCATTATGGATATTAGGAAATCGACATCGTTCATTATATATTGCTATTATATAATTATTATTGTTAGGATTATTTCATTATTATTAATTATTAATTATTAATTTTATTATTATTATTATTTAATTATTTATTATTATTAGTTTATGTGATATTAGTTATTATTATTATTATTATTTATTATTATGTATATGTACAGTTCGTGCAATTGCTGGAAGCGTAACTATTCGGTTATGGGTAGGATATCAGAATTTGAGTTTGGTATTCAGAGTTGTGGATATGATGGGGAAAGCTATCGTGGAAACCGTTCATACGTTGAACTGACATTCATGACTCCATAGTACTCTCTCATATGGCGGCTTGAACATCTCGCCCGGTCTTTTAATCGCTCTTGCTGTTCAGTAATAACGGCATCATGAGTGCGTGTGAAAAGCCTCTCCTCAAATAAGTCCGCTACAGCGAAATCCCAAGGTATTCTTTCGCGACTCGTCGCACTATCTGCGAGGAGGTTTTTGTTATGACTTCGAGGGAGTTTGAGGATGAAGATCTGGCATTACAAGATTCACGGTCAACTGGTTGTCTTTGAGTTAATAGATAAATGAAGCATATATTAATCTTATAACCGCAAGTAAAAAATGAAATTATACAGTGGTTACTAAATCATAATTTATTAAATTATATAGTATTTTTATATTGTTTCAATTTTAAGTATTAATATTATATATATAATTCACTAATATAGTTAATATATATATATATTTAATATATTAATTATTATGTATATATTTTTATTATTTACTATATATATAATATAAGTTTTATAACACACATTTACTTACAATAACTGTTTCTATCTAAGTTAATATATATATTACTATATTATATATATATATATGTTATTAGTATTAAAAAAATATCTTAATTATAAAATATATAAAAAATATATATACTATTATAGTGATAATATATTATATATATCATATAATATACAATAATCCTTAAATTTAGAAAAATATTAATTAGGGTATAAGTGATTGACAACTATTATTATACTATTTAAAATATGGATAATATTCTTTGACTCACTAAATTTATATATTTCAACTATATATATATATTATGATATACTATATATATATATAGTACGGCCTATTTATAGACGGTTGACTCCAGGAACGAAAATCATAAAAAAATGTATCTATTCACACAATATTCATAAGAGAGTAAATACATATACATATATATGTGTTAACCCTTGGTTAAATCTATACCTATTTAACCTATTGTCCAAACGTACTTATTCTGTGCTTGCTTTTAATCGGGCTAATCTCGGGGGGGTGAGCGTTCGTGTGTGATCTCTCTTGCTCTAAACATAAATACTCATTGGAGTGAATCTTTGGCTTTGACAATTCACGGAAAGGACTCCCTTCACTCACTGCTGGGAAGGTAGGGGCCGTAATCTTCGAAGGAATGAGCAGGTTTCATTCCTTTTTTGAGTAAATCTTTTCTCCTCAAAATCCATGCTCTCCGATGGAGAATTTATATCGCTCCATTTCAGGAGAGAGAACATTAGCCCGTATCGAGGGCATGGAAAAACTATTCGTTCTCTCGTGATCTAACTCTTACTAATTTTCCTCTTCTTGCTCCGGATCGTTGCAGGGTCTAGTATTTCCAATTTCCAGGCGCTAGCGGTGCAGCTTTTCACAAAGAGTGGTCGAACAACCGTATACTTGGCCTACTTCCTATGATAAAAATTTTTTCTGGCCCTCTTGCCCAATACATCTCTCATTAACAATTGTAAATCTGCCTTTCCCCCTCCACTTATTCGCTCTGACGGTTTTGTTGCTAATACTCTCCTACTTAAAAAGCTAATCTCTTCGGTCTCTCTTTTTTATATCTTTTCTTTCTATTTTTTAATACGCGACCTTCCGTGGCATCCCTCCTCCTGCTTCTTTCCTCTGCATAGGTTTTCCTTTTGTGGCACATTTTTCTTCTCCGTGGTGTAATACGCATGATCGGGTGCAATGTGGATTTGCTGAGAGAATTCTCATGAACGTTCAGGAGTGCTCAGTGCGCACCCGGATGGCAATTCACTCCTGTTTGAGGGATGTGTTGATATCTGTAGTCTGTGTCCCTTGTTCCGAGTTCAACTCTATCTCTCTATGCCATATAACTTACTAGTATTATCTACATCAGTGCTTGGAAAGCGTGTCGCAAATATATCCATGGACACTCCCGTAAAGGAGATAAGCCGTCATCTGATACGTGTCTAACTACCTGTCCTATTACCATGCTCTCACTTGTATTCCTTATATCCTACAAATCTTTGAAACTCTTCTTAACACTCATTTCCATGGATCATCTGGAGTCTATTCCCCTTCTTTCAGAACACCAGTATGGCTTTTCGAGCTCGAGGTCAACTGGTGACATCATTTCCTATCCCCTATCTCACTGATTTATGGATCTTCTGCGCTATAGAAGAAGGTGATCTTATGGGGTGAGTCTCTTCGTGTGGTACTTCTCTCGACTATATCAAAGGCTTTGATGCGATATGGGCATGAGTTTGTCTACTTCTGTCTTGGAGCTTCCCTTCTTTGAGTTTGCCCTCCTTCTTCTGTTGCTTACAGTCTCCGTGTCAAGTCTCTTCTTTATTTGTTTCTGGTTACGCTCTCTCTATATTCAGCACTCAGTTGATTGGAGCGACTTCTTCCTCTTTCCTGTTAATTGTGGTGTTTTCCGCAAGGTTTCGTTTTTTCTCCAACTTTATTCTTAACTTTCATACGAACCTCCTCAGCTTTGTGACTCTACTCACACTCTGTTTCATCTTCTTATGCCTCGACTGTAGCTCGACTCTCACATTTCTTTTTCACTCGTTTTAAATATGATACTCGTACTCTAAATTAGCAATCATTAGAGTTTGTCCCATGCGTAGTTCCTGATTCTAGCTTTTTACCAGATTTATACTATTAATTATGCCGACCTGGAATGGGATTATAGGTGGGAGCAGCAACCTTGTGAAATTCAATTCTCCTTTTGGAATAATACTCTCTACTCTTTCTTTCATGCTCCCTCACTCGTGCAAAATCACCTTCTCTAATCTTCCTAGTTTTTTCGACGGTTCTACGTTCTCACCTGTTGACACATAAACATTCTTGGTCTGAACATAAACAAAAAATTGTCTGGAAACTCATATCACAACGGTTGCTAAGGTGGCCTCAAAAGAAGCTGGGAGTGTCCTGTGTTCAGAAGTTTTGCGGGAAATTTTTTTGCTTTCTTGGTCATTAGGAAGGATATTGTCAACATATAGAGGATTATTTTTTCAGTGAAGGGCCTTATTAGCCGCTTCGTATTGGATGTACTGTTCTCACATCTGGGGGGGAGCTCCGGTCTCGCACACCTCGCTATTGGATTACGAGTGTGGAGGATGCTAAGTAAGAGACTAGGAGTAGAATTGTCCCCCTACCCTTCTCAAAACATCTCTTGTCTCTCTATCCTCTGTGCGGCGTGTGACGGCTTGTTGAGCAACTTAATCATATCTTTTCTATAGGTACTACAAACGGTAGATACTTTCGGGGTGATGTTTGGTCCTGTCGCTCATTCCACCATCACCATTGCGTCGCCTCGTAATTACAAGGGGGTCGAGCATGCTCTATACAGGTGTCATTTGAGAAGTATTTCTCGTGTAAGGCTCTATCTTTCGAAAAATTCCAGAACTGTTCGTTGTGGTGCCTCCTTTCTTTCATCACCAACTTCTGTTCTGTGGAACTCCTTGCCATCTTCTGTTTT
>JABUQX010009185.1:25000-30000 GCA_015478945.1 Trachelipus rathkii
ACAGCAGCGGTAAAACAGATTCACTAAAACCAGATATCGTTGATACAAGCATTGCGTATCTCGCTGATGATGATGATGTAAGTACATTCTTCTTCTTCTTCTTCTTCTTCTTCTTCTTCTTCTTCTTCTTCTTCTTCTTCTTCTTCTTCTTCTTCTTCTTCTTCTTCTTCCATTTACTATTTATTATTTATTGTTTATAGGGATCAGGTACATCCGACTATGAAGAAAGTCTTCCACTGGACTCTGGATCTCAATCTGTGTTACGGGAAACGAGGCGAATTAAAAAGCGACTTCGCAACCAGCGCTTAGAGAGAAGTCAAGAATTGGTACGAAATTTGTGTTTTCTTTTTAACTGTTATTTTAAGCAAAATAACATCTTTGTCAGGGTTTTGAGCTTCTCAGTCGAAAGCTGAAGTTGCTTTAGTCACTTAATCAGGCGATAAATTCGGAACAAAAGTTTAATAAATTGTTAACTCTTTTTGGAAAGTAAAGAAAGTAGCGAACTGATGGTAATTGTGGGAATGAAGTGTGATGTAATATACCAAATCAACTAATCTACCTCAAAAAAAATTTCAATTTAATATTGGGTTAATGAAACGATACTTTATTTTAAAGGGAAGAGGAGACAATGGCTTGCTTTTGATCTTCTGGTATATTTAAGGGAAGTTATGGTACCCTATGGTATATTTAATAAATTTTATACTGAAAATAGCTAATTTTAATTAAAATTTTAAACAAATAATAATAATAATAATAATAATAATAATAATAATAATAATAATAATAATAATAATAATAATAATAATAATAATAATAATAATAATAATAATAATAATAATAATAATAATAAGAAGAAGAAGAAGAAGAAGAAGAAGAAGAAGAAGAAGAAGAAGAAGAAGAAGAAGAAGAAGAAGAAGAAGAAGAAGAAGAAGAAGAAGAAGAAGAAGAAGAAGAAGAAGAAGAAGAAGAAGAAGAAGAAGAAGAAGAAGAAGAAGAATAATGTTGTTTCTATTTCTATTAAAATATAGGTTAGGTTAGGTTAGGTTAGGTTAGGTTAGGCTAAGTTAGGTTAAGCTAAGTTAAGTTATGTTAGGTTAGGTTAGTTTAGTTATTTCCTGTAAAGTAAAAGAATAAAAGGACCAAGCATCAACTTGATAAAATAGAAAGTGATATCAAGGCTACTGAGAAGAGGACGGAGCATAAAATTGTTTCTGGTGGAATGGGAGTCGGAGGTGGATTCAAAATATTTCAATGCAATAAATGCATTAGGAGGAGGAGTTGCCGGAGTCAGAACCGTAAAATTTTAAAATATATTGAGCCGGAGACGAAGTCCGGTGTTTTAAAATGCTGGAGCTGGCATCGCAACCCTGCAATCATATATATATATTGCAGAAAATTAAACAAGATAAAGGTACATTAGATATTAATAAAGGGTACATTAGATATTAGAAGAAAAAATAAGAAAAAAAAGAGAATTTTAGCACCTAATCCTAACCTAAATTAACCCAACACAATTCAACCTAACAAAAAAACCCTGACTACGATCGATTTAACTCTCTATCTCCTTCCTCTCCTTTATATATATATATATATATATATATAATTATATATATATATATAATATATATATATATATATATATATATATATATATATATATATATAATATAATATATATATATATATATATATATATATATATATATATATATATATATAATTTTTTGAAGGCTTCTGCCAAAAACCTTAGTAATGGGATGCAAATACCTGGAAGCGTTTCGGAACCAAATTGTACATTGCTGTGAGTATTATTATTGTTATTATTATTATTATTATTATTATTATTATTATTATTATTATTATTATTATTATTATTATTATTATTATTATTATTATTATTATTATATTCTAAGTAAAAAAGTTGGAAATAGCCTTAAGTAGCTATTCTTAACCTGTGTTCAACGAACCCTCGGTGGTACTCGAAGACTTGAGGATACGTTTTAAGATCTTTGCAGTTAAAAAAAAAAAAATGAATGAAAGAAATCATGAAAAATAAGGAAGCGATGAACAAATTTGTGTATAACTTGTGTTAAACCTATCTAAAACTTGCGTAAAACTTATGCGAAACTTGTGCAAAACTTGCTTAAAACATGTGTAAAACCTGTCTTTTCTAATAAGTTTCGGACGTTTTTAACCTTTAAAAAGGCAATTTATATATATATATATATATAATATAAATATATATATATTATATATATATATATATATATTATATATTTAAATGTACATGTAAAAAATTAAAAGCCTTGTTATATAATTATATATATATATATATATATAATTTCAAGGTTTTATTCACACTATATGAACACATGTGGCTCCTCTCTCTCCAAATATTAGAAAACCCTCAAACACCCTACACAAACCACACACACACACACACACACCACACACACACACACACACACACACACACACACAACACCTACACAGTCACACATGCGCGCACGCACATACACACACTCAATGAGAAACTTTAATAAATAAATATTTGATGTCCTTTATATAAGTTTTAAAAAATTGATTTAATTTTATGTGATTCGTAGAAAAATATAATTAATGGGGGTCAAAGGGGTGAAAAATATTTAAATGGGGTTCCGCGGGGAAAAATATTTTAAGTGGAAAAGGAAAGGTTATGAACCCCGGGTCTAAAATATCCCATTAATATATATATATATATATATATATAATAATATATTATATATAATATAATATATATTATATATATATATATATATATATATATATATAATATATATATATATATATATTAATATATATATATATATATATATATATATATATATATACTTTTATATATATATATATATATATATATATATATATATATATATATATATATATAATATATATATATATATATATATATAATAGTATTATAGTATATATATATAATATAATATATTATATATATATATATATATATATATAATGCACTGCCAGACATTTCAACAGCGATAGGGGAAGATTATACCTACAACCGTCTTTTTATACTTGCATAGTAATCAAACTGCATTGGCGAATAGCAAAAAAGACGGTGCTCTTAGTCCAGACATGATTCGTACATCATGCTCCGTCATAATCCTCCCTGGCATCAGCATTTGTGCTGGATCTTATAACAGAATCTGGATCGAATCTTCTTTTCCATCTGACTACAGCTTTTGTAATTCCTATCCCCAAACTGGCAAAGGTCCGAAATTGGCGGAACAAAATTTCAAAGACCAATTCGCTGACCCTGTCATTTCCTGTAATTATAGAGAAAATGGTTTCGGCCGCTTGCTCCCAGTTCTGGAGAGCCACCAAGCTTTTTCAAACTTCCAATTTCGTTTCCGCAAAAATCGTTCGATGAGGACCCCTTGGTGAAACTAGACCATGACATCCGGGAAGCCTTCTCAAATGGTGGGATGGTTCTTGGTGTCTTTTTTGACCTTGAAAAAGCTTACGACACAACGTGGAGAACTTGGATTCTCCTTAAACTCCATTCGCTAGGTTTCCGCGGACAAACTCCCTCTTTTCCAATAAATGCCTTCTGTCAAACAGAATCCATCCAGGTTCGGTGCTCTTCTATTCTGTCACGACACTTTACTCTGGAATGAAGGCGGTTCCGCAGGGGTAGTGTTCTAAGTGTACTACTATTTGCTCTCGGATTTAATGATATCGTTACTTCTATCCCAGCGACTGTCAATTTTTATCTCTATGTTGATGACCTTGCGTTATATATAGCCGGTGCCAGGCTGCCTTTTCTCGAACGGAAGCTTCAAATAGCTATTGAAATTATTTCACAATGGGGTAACTCCCATGGTTTCCATTTTTCTCCCACCTAAAAATTTAGTAGTGCTTTTTAAGAAAAAAGAGAATCAAAGAACTTGCCACCTTCTTCCAGCGAACCTAACCTTATATGGTTCGCCCATTCCTATTACTTCACAGGTCAAATTTGTAGGACTCATTCTAGATGACCACTTAACATATGCACCGCATATTAAACACTTGAAAACAACTTGTCATCGGGCGTTTGACCTGTTACGTCATCTCTCCTCAAAATCTTGGGGTGCAGATCGCAGGTCCCTTTTACGCCTCCACATCGCCCTAATCCGATCGAAACTGGACTATGGCTGTGCAATATACGATCAGACCTCCACAACACTACTACATCTGTTAGATCCAATCCAATCATGTGTACAAGTTATCTTAGTTTTCAAACCCCAATACCGTCTGCTCTAACCCCGTTTTTGCAGGAAATACCTCATAATCTTAATTACTGGCCATTTGCAAACATGGTTCATAACATCCTTAATTTCTTTAACATCCCTTTGCAAAAGGTGCTGCCTTTCTCTTACGACGAAGGGTACACATCTTGGCTACTCCCTGCTCCCACCATTTGCTTGACTCAAACCTCACTCCCCAAATCTAGCCATCCTTCTGCCTTGTTAAAAGCATCATTCCTGTCTCATTCCGCAGTTCACGGTGAATTTACTCCAGTGTTTACTGACGGCTCTAAAACAGGGGAGAGTGTGGGCGCATCTGCTGTCTTTCCTGACCGCAACCTCTCCCATACCCTCCCCTTCATGCTTCAATTTTTATGGCAGAATTAATGGCTATAATGATTGCCCTTTCTCGAATTCAAATCCTTAATCAAGATCACTCTAATGTCATTTTTACAGATTCGCTCAGCGCGCTACAAGTGCTTAAAACCTCCTATTCTAAAAACACAATGGTGTCCGCTGTGCAACAATTTCTTCGGCTGCTCCATTCCCGTAAGAAACAAATTATTTTATGTTGGACCCCCTCTCATGTAGGGGTAACTGGCAATGAAATCGCTGACAGAGAGGCCAAAATGGCCGCTCCTCTTTTCGGAGCTGTTCCAGGTACCTCCCGGATGCCATTTGACAAGGCCGCCTCCCATCAACTGATTACTATGC
>JABUQX010009185.1:35000-40000 GCA_015478945.1 Trachelipus rathkii
TCAATCTCTCGTCCAAAGAGCCATCAACAAGCCTATCCTGAGCATTAACTCTCAACAAGCTACCAATGAAACTAAGCTAGCTCATCCAATACAAAATTTGGAAAACACTTCCTGCCAAGACACATTGTCCCATACTCACCAATTTGGGTCACCAAACTTATGCAAGAGGACGGTCTCTTTGTCCCTTAATTCGCCTCCCACTATTACTAAAACCCCTGGTAAAGATGTTTTAAAACACACAGAAAAGAACAGTCGCCAAGTTAAAGATTATTCGTTAAAATATAGAGCAACCGAATTCTTAAACAATAACACAATAACCCCAGATGTAAAAAATGCAACTCAGAAGAGACCTCGCCATAAGTCTACTTCTGAAACAAATGCAAAGGCTTTAATAGACTGTACCCAAACAATCCCAACTAATGAACAACTCACCAACCAATCATCTAATAGTCTACAAGACAGTTTTAGTTCCTCTGATTCTTCCTATAACTCTTCTCCCGAGTTTCCTTTATCAGCCCTCTCTAAGGGATTCTATACCCTAGAAGATGAATTGGATAACAGCTCCCAAATGGAGCTCGATGCGATGACCCATTCTCTTTCTAATGCTTCCTGCACTTCCGAGAAAGGTGAATGGCAGACTTTTCAAACGTAAACGTCGCAAACGCTCTAAACGTTCTGGGCCTGATGGAGGCATGAAGATGGACCCAGAGGTCCCCATTCTCCAATCAAACTACCCAATTTCCCAAAATCACCCGCATGATGAAGTACTGGAAAATTCTCCAGAATCAGACCTTGCCAATTCATCGAATTCCATATTGGAAATCGATGTCGTAACCCCAATACATTCTCAAAAAGACAATACCCTTTCGGATACACCTTCCTTCCCCATTTCCATGGAAACAACTCTATGCCCCTCCCACATTTCTGAATCTGCTTGCCAAGCGGATTCTGATACTGCTCTCACTAATAAATATGAGCATTACGAATGCTCTTCTATTAACCAACCAAACCCACATAACAAGTTGGATTTGGTTGAATTCAACCTATCTCGCATTCATGGTGAAGCTCTTTCACCAAATACATCTGAAAACTCCTCCCTAAAAGATGTCATACAACCTAAAAAAATCTCTGGTGTATGACTACCCTCTCCCCCCAGGTTTTGTTCTCCCTTCTCGCCGAGACCCACGTCTCAATCTTCCCTCTCAATCTGAACCCAACTCTAACATTACCCCCAGTCACATAGAGACAATTGTCTCTAATAGACCACCATCATAATATTCATAACTCACCATGACTACTTTTCTTCAATGGAATTGTCGTGGCTATTACTCTAATTTCGAAGAACTTGTTCAACTAATAAACATATGTACACCAAAGTGTATATGTTTACAGGAACTTCGACTATGTCATCGTGACTTCTTTCAACCATCTGAATATAAATTGCCGTTAACTTCTATAGAAAGAGGTGACAATGATAGGGGAGGGGCAGGAATACTCATTCACAAATCTATCCCCTATTCCCCAGTTCCTCTCCAAACCAAACTTCATGCAGTAGCGGCAAGAATTCACTTGTCCATCGACATTACTATATGTTCAATCTACTTAGCTCCGAGTAGTGAATTTACTAAGGTCGACTTAGCAGATCTTTTCAAACAGCTCCCTGCTCCGGTTGTTATACTAGGCGACTTCAACCTCCGCCACCCCTTATGGGGTGACTCTGTCACTTCATCTAAGTCCAAGATCTTAATAGATCTCCTAACCCCCTTTTCCCTGGGATGCCTTAACACGGAACTCCACAACTACGAAACGTTTAGATACAACACCTTCTTCTTGTAATTGGATATTTCCTTTTGCTCCCATTTCCTTATGGAATCGCTTTACCTGGTCCCGCTTTGATTATTTATTCGGCAGCGATCATTACCCAATAGCATTAAATGAGCTTGTTCCAAGCCAAATGCAAAAACCCAACTCCAGCTGGCGTTATGATCGAGCGGAGTGGGCTCCTTTTTATCAGACCACTGCTATCCCTCTTTCTCCTTTCAATAAAAGATTTCCGACTGTTGATGATGCCTTTTGCTTCTTCCAGAAAGTAGTCATCTCGGCAGCGGAAGCTTGCATCCCGCAGTATTCCTCAGGCCAGGCGGTCGGCAACCCCTTGGTGGTCCCAAGAGTGAGCACAAGCCAACCGAGAGAAGAAGAAACTCTACAGGCAATACAAAAAGACCCGTACCACCCCCAAAACATGTATTAATTTATAAAGCAGGCCGCAGCGAGATTCGGCGAATTAAAATCGTCAAACGCCGCAAAACAATATTTTCGAAATTACATATATCCGACTGTTAACTCCACAACTCCCCTTCCCTTAGTGTGGAAAGTTACACAAAATTATCTCGCCGCTCCAACAACTCTCCACCCACAGTCCTCCGTTATGGACCTGATTATAACTTGATAACGATCTCCGCTCCCTCGGTGGTAGCGGAATGCGTTAGGTTATGCTTCCGCTAGCCATTCGAGTTCAAATTCCGCCTTTACAACTGAAGACTTTCAAAAAACTGAGAACTGACACAGCACTGCCAGACTTTTCAACAGCGGAAAGGGGAAGATCATACCTACAACCGTCTTCTTTACACTTGCAGAGTATCAAAAACTGCACTGGCGAGTAGCAAAGACGGTGCTCTTGTCAGACATGATTTCGTATATCAATGCTCCGTCATATCATCCCTTCAGCATCAGCAATTTTTGCTGGATCTTTATTAACAGAATCCTGGATCGAATCCTCTTCCCATCTAATTTGGACTACAGCTTTTGTAAATCCTATCCCAACCTGGGAAAGATCCGAAGCTGGCGGATAACCAAAGACCAATTTCACTGACCTGCCATACCTGTAAATTAATGGAGAAATTGTTTCAGGCCGCTTTCTCCCTGTTTTGGAGAGTTCGCCAAAGCTTTTTTTCAACTTCCAGTTTGGGCTTTTCGCAAAAATCGTTTCGACCGCGGACACCCTTGTTAAAACTAAGAACCGATGACATCCGGGAAGCCTTCTCAACTGGTGGGATGGTTCTTGGCTTCTCTTTGAAAACTGGAAAAAAGCTTACGAGACACAAACGTGGAGGAACTGGGATCCCTCCCTTAAACTCCATTCGCCTCGGTTTTCGCGACAACTCCCCTCTTTTTCATTAAAATGCCTTTTGTCAAACCAGATCCAATGCAATAGTTCGGTGCTCTTCTATCTGTCACGGCCAACTTTACTCTGGATGAAGGCGTTCCGCAGGGTAGTTTTTTAAGTGTACCTACTATTTGCTCTCGGATTTAATGATATTGTCACCTCTATTCCAGCGACTGTCAAATTTTTCTCTATATGTTGATGACTTAGCATTATACATAGCCGGTGCCAGGCTGCCTTTCCTCGAACGGCAACTTCAACTTTCTTTATTGAAAATAATTTCAAACTAATTGGGCTAGCTCCCATGGCTTCCATTTTTCTCCCACCAAACCTCAGCAGTGCTTTTTTAAGAAAAAAGGGAAATCGAAGAACTTGCCAACTTCTTCCCAAGCGAAACCTAACCTTATATGGTTCGCCCATTCCTTTAACTTCACAGGTCAAATTTTCTAGGACTCATTCTAGATGACCAATTAATATATGCACCGCACATTAAACACCTAAAAACAACTTGTCATCGCACCCTTGACCTGTTACGTCATCTCGCCTCAAAATCTTGGGGTGCTGATCGCAAATCCCTTTTACGTCTTTACGTAGCCCTAATCCGATCGAAACTGGGAATTATGGCTGTGCAGTATATGGTCAGGCCTCCATAACACTACTACACCTATTAGATCCCATTCAAAACGAAGCGATCCGTATATCCACTGGAGCTTTTCGATCGTCCCCCCAGGTGAGCCTTGAAGTTGAATCCAATGTGATGCCACTCTCTCTTCGAAGCGAATACATCATGTTCACAAGTTTTCTTCGTTTTCAAACCCCAATACCGTCTGCCCTGACACGATTCTGCAGGAGGTTACCTCAGATCCTAATTAACTGGCCATTTTTGCAAAAGAACGGTTCAATAACCATCTTTAAATTCCTCAACATCCCTTTTCAAAAAGGTGCTTCCCTTTCTCTTTTGAGAAAGGGTACAACACCTTGGCTATTCCCCTTCTCCTATATTTGCTTGGCTCTGAAATCTCTCTCCAAATCTAGCCCATCCTGCTGCCCTGTTAAAAGCATCATTTTTGTCCTCACGCCGCAGTTCACGATGAATTTACTCCAGTGTTTTCTGACGGCTCTAAAACGGGAACAGTGTGGGCGTTTCTGCTGTCTTTCCTGACCGAACCTCTCCCATAACCCTCCCTTATTGCTTACAATTTTTTACAGCGAGTTAACGGCTATAAGATTGCCCTTTCTTCGAATTTTAAATCCTTAACCAAGATCACTCATATGTCGTTTATTCAGATTCTCTCAGCGCGCTACAAGCGCTCAAAACCCCTTATTCTAAAAACGCAATGGTATCAGCTGTACAACAATTTCTTCGGCTGTCTCCACTCCCGTAAGAAACAAATTATTTTATGTTGGACTCCCTCTCATGTAGGGTAACTGGCAATGAAATTGCTGACAGTAGAGGCCAAAATGGCCGCCTCCCTCTTCTCGGAGTTGTTCCAGGTACCTCCCGGAATGCCAATTCGAAAGGCCGCCCTCCCATCACTGATTAACTTATCCTGCTCTCCGAACAGGGCTTTCGATTTGTGGCAAGAGTGTTGGGACGAGTGATCGGCGGGGAAGGAAACTCAGAAACATAAAGCGCCGAACATCGGTGAGTGGTCTTCCTCCCACAGAACGAAAGCGCTTACATGAGGTGATACTTTGCACGCCTCCGTATTGGCCAAACTAATATCACTCACAGTCACTATAACTGTCACGAGACCCTCCTTCCCAATTTGCAAATTTTTGCCGTCGCCCACCCGCAATCTGTTCACAATATCTTCATTGATTGTTCCCATTTGGA
>JABUQX010009185.1:45000-66195 GCA_015478945.1 Trachelipus rathkii
CGTAGTTGCTAGGTTAAAAATTACTGTTCTGCAAAGTACTCTACTGGTACTGTTTACCAAATATGACTATAACTGCTATTGTTATAAATACTATTATTACAGTCACTACTTTTACTAGTACTGCTAAATTACTCAACTGCTACTACTACTTGCTCTTATTATTTTCAGTTGAAGCCTACGAACAGCTCTCGGTCTTCATCAGCCAGTAATAAGCCATATTTTTATGCCAACTTCAACAGTGATGAGGAATGGGGCATCGACGAAAGGTATAATAATAATAATAATAATAATAATATAATAATTAAATAATAATAATAATAATAATAATAATAATAATAATAATAATAATAATAATAATAATAATAATAATAATAATAATAATAATAATAATAATAATAATAATAATAATAATAATGGCCATGTATATCATAATCTTGACGAGCCTTTACGTTTTTCGTAGGGATGAAGCGGAGAAAGTTGAAAATGAAAGAAAAAGTTTTACTCGGAAAAGGAGTTTGTCAAGAGATTTGTCACTCTCGGACTTGGTTGGTAGATTACGAAAGCGAAGTAGTTTCAGGTCACTTTCGAGGGATAACTCGGTTTCTTCTAGAATGTCAGATTTCTTAAGAAGGGATGATTCAATTTGTTCAAATTTATCTGATTTCGCATTTTCAGAATGTTCTGAGATTTCTTTGGGAATTAATCTATTAAGGATGAAAGCATTGCCGATCAAACCATTACATCCTTGGCTGATATCGAGGATGAGCTTAATACTCTCAAATCATCCGTTATTGAAATGGATGAAGAGTTTTTAAGATTCGCTTCAAGGCCAAATCCTTATTTGCTTAGAACAACTCACTTTATACCGACTATTCTCTTGACTCTGGAGAATCAAGACCAGAATCTAGTTTAGATAATTACAGAAAGTTTAGATCTCGGTCAAGTTCGATTGCGAATGAAGGCGACAATAATGTCAACCTTTCCACTTCAACGACTTCAGAGGCGAAGAATGTTTCAATGCTTAGTGGTGATCGTTCTTTTACAGATTCTCATTGACGCTTTTTTCATCCAGATGAAATAGGATACTATCCAAAAGGATTGGGACACCTTCCAAAAAAATTAAAAATTTCAGGCCAAGGAAGAAACCTAAGAAAAGTAACTTCATTGGTAAGGTAATGTATGAGTAATTTTTTGATTTGAAATGTTGCAATTGAAAATGTTAGACTGGAATCAGTAAAATTAGGAATACGGAGCCTGAATCCGGAGAAGCCAAGTTTTTTATCGGAGCACGAGTCAGAATCGGAGCCAAAAAAAATATTTTGTTTATTATAAATTATTTTTCATAATTGTAAAAATAATGATAAAATGATTCATGTGTAAATGGAGAATGAACTGTATCAAAACAATGCTACTAACTTCAAATATATTTTCTATCTTCATTAATGTCGTATATAATTAATAAAACAAAATATTCTTAATCATAACATTTGCCTCTTCATAAAACTTCTTGTTAATTAATTAAATCGTGAAATCGTAACTCGTCTTCACTACTTATTATAACTGCTACTGCTAACTATTAACTAACTACTATAAACTAATAAACAATACTCCTAACTACTATGCTAGTTAAATAAAATAAAGCATATAATTAAAAATTTATTGCAGTTCTTGGTAATTTAAAAAAAAAAATGCTTATTATTTGAAGATGAAAATTTTGAAGCATATCGAGAATCTCTTTCAGTACTTGTCAAAGAAATTTAACTCCCTTCTAGGACGATGCTTTCCCGCTTCTCTTTTGCTTGAATGGGACAACGGATAATTTTCAAAACATATGAAGGTGCGAATAGAAGACATGAAAGCTGAAAATCCACCATAAAGTTGGTGAACATCAATTTGGACAGGTTTGGTTTTAAAAAAAAAAACAATTTCATCTTATGACATTAATAATCCTTTCCCGATACAAGAAGAAAATTTAAATAGAGTATATATATATATATAAATATAACTATTATTTTTTTATGACATTCTAAGTCAATGTAATTGGATACGTAAAACTTTGTTCTTTCCTAACTAGGTAGATTTTTGTAATATGGCCCTAAATGAGCTTACAAATAAAAATCATTTTTAAAGTGTCAACATTTACCGCCCACCAACGATGATTTAAATGATTTAAAAAATATTTCAAAAGCATGTTTTCACAATTTATTTTCAATTAGTTTTTAATATAATTTTAAAAAAATCTTCTAGAAAACTTTTTGTTTTTAGTAGTTTTTAAAAAGAACTTATATCAATTCCTAATTCATATAAACCCAGTTTTTGTGAAAAAAATTTCAGTAACTAAGTTAACTTTTAATATAATTTTATCAAAAAAAATTATTAATAAATTTATGTTACTTTTTAAGAAAGTATAAATCTTTTAAAAAGTGCTGAAAACTATATTTAGGAAATTAATTTTGTGTTCTGACAATTTCAAACATTTAAAATTGAGTCTTTTAAGAAAACTAAAAGTAAAAATATGATGTGAATTAGTTGGCAAAAAACTTTCTAAAATAAATTTAATATTTTTTAAAATGGTTAAAAAATTATATTATTTGGGGAATGCGCAATTCAGGAAAAATCGAAGGGGTTTTGGAAGAATTATAAAATGGAAATTCAAAAGGCCAAGTTTTTAAAATGGGATTAAATTTTTCCTTGTTTTTTTTTTTTTTTTTCTAGTTAGTTGAAATTTTAACTTTTTGGTTTAAAGTTAATCTAAATTTAAATCTTAAAGGTTAAACCGTTACAGTTAACCCAAGTTTTTAAAAAGAGTACAGAGTAAATAAAATTTAAACCTCTCAAACATGTGCAACTTTTAATGGATAATTAATTGATCTTAGTGGATGACATTGTTTGGTTTTAAGGTACCTTATATAAAACTGCAATATAAGAAAGGATAGGTTTAATTAAAAAAACTATGCTGCATAAAAGTAAACTATTATAAAATTTTAGAGTTTATTGATATTTTAATATATGCTAATTTATATTCGCAGGCATAAATTTCTTCCTGATCATTCGTCTTTAGAATTGGATCTTGAGAAGGAACTTCAGTCATCGGAAGATCTTCATCCGACTTTCAGTGGAAGAGATATTCTTTCTAGCACTTTAAGTCCTTGCGTTAGTCCATCAAGTTCAATGGTTCCTCTTGTAAACGAAACTTCAGTTCAGCAATCTGTAACAGTCCAAGAGAAGCAGAAAACTCTGCCTAACAAAAGGCAACCTCCAACATCCCTACCATTAAAGCCTTCATCAGAGATGCCTTGTAATCATATGACAGCTTCTATTGACTCAGCTATACAGTCGGCTCCTGGATCTCGTTCGGGGTCTTCAAGTCCGATATCTCATTTGACTCAATCAATGATGAGGTATGAATCGGGTTTTGGTGTCGGTTCCTTCGGTAGAAGTGCAGAAGCAGAACAAAAATTAAAAAATCTTTTTGGTGAAATTAACCAATTACTTTTTAATTCTAACCTTGATTGTTCTAACCATAATAACCATACTAACCATGAAACAAATTTACCTAAAAATACGTATCAGGATAGAACAGGTTCAACAAAGTTGAGAGAACAATTTAAAGAATGCATAAGCAAATCTTGTGATTGCAACCCTTGTGAAAAATGCAGAAAATCTTTATTGAAGCTTGATATTTTAAGAAAACAGAATGAGATATTCTTTTTTGTGTGCCTTCCAGGGACTCTCATTATGGGAAATAGTGAGATTTGTACACATGTGTTAGATATGAGTGTTGTTCTTTCTGGTCGCTCGAATATTTCAAAAAATCAAAACTAATAATCATAATATTTCTCGATCTCCTAACCGACAACGTTATTCAAATAAACAGTAGATTTCACGTTCTATCGACTTGACTGGCAACGCTGTTAACCACTTCAACTATTCCTAACAGTAGAGACAATACAAATCATTAAAATACTTTTGTTTTTTTTCGACATATTTCATCGATCATATTTTCATAGATTATAATAAAAGTATATAGTTAGATTAACTAAAGGGCCCTAAAGTTGGCATTTGCTTACATAACTAAATTATATTAGTAATTTTTATAGCTTTTTTAAAATAAAACTTTAATAAGCAAAATGAAGTGAAAAATCGTTCAACCCAGTGCTCTCAACCTTATGTACATTTGCTTCGCCTTCTGCTTTTCTTTTGGCTTATCTCTTAGGATCGTTTGATTTGGGTGTTCTTTTTAATGGGTTTGTTCTGTGATTCATCTACGTTGCCTCAATATACAACCAAACCGTTTAATTCAGTCGTTCTTTGTAGTACTAAAGAGGAATATTTACGAAATAAGACAAGGAAACGTGTTATTTGTTTTTTTTTTGTGTATACATTTTTAGAAGTCTATAAGTTAAAAAAATGTAGTTGTATATTTGTGTGCATTGTGGACGCTAATTTTTTATCACTTAACTTTATTCATTTCTTGATGTCCAAAAAGTTCTTCGTTTAGTCGTTCTTATATATCGATTCATTTTCTCGCAGCCACTGTGTTGCAGACAAGATAATTTCATCCTCCACATACATGTTTTATTATCTCTTATAATATAACTGATATAATATCCATCACTTTCTCTATTATCCTAATAATAATTTATAATCAATTGCACATAATTAATCATAATTAATGAATAGTAACAGATTTAATTGAAGATAATCTAGTACATATATTTAATTCTTCGTCAATTTTTCTTGATTTTATAATAATATAAATTTTTACTTTCTTTATTATTATATTTTATATTATTATATATAATAAATTATATATTTATGTGTTAAAAAGCCGGTTCAAATTTTGCATTAATTTATATAAATATTATTTACCACTGTGAAATATATAAATAGCTAAGGCGTATATAAAAATATTAATATACATATATTTAGTTATTAAATATAATATTAAATTTTATACTTATTGCTGTAATAATATTAATATCAAATATTATTTTCCTATTATTACATTACATAGTATTTATACTCATAATAATAGCAATAACTAACATATTTAGGTATATGTAATATTTTTATACTGTTATAAATAACTCATAATAGAAAGGAGAGATCAATTACATTAGTTTCTACTTCCAGGTTCACCCATTTGGCAAATAAATTAAGTATTCGGTATAGTTAATACTCAGGTAATTTGCAATTATAAGTGTCAATATAAAAATTTACTCTCATTATATATATATATTAATTATATCAGACCATTATCTAGATGGGTGCGCTTGTTATTTGTGCGTTAACAGGAATTGATTACACCTCAAGTATTACAGTAACTTTTAATAAAATAAACCCTGATATAATGTATCCTTTAGATAATATTAGGGAATTCCGATGGTCTTTTTATTTTGGCTCCGAAAGCAAATTGTTTTTATGTAATACACAAAAAAAAGTAAGACCCCAATTTCATGAGAAGACCCACTGATTTGTGGTATGGGTAAGAACGGCCTATGGGAGGATAAGGGGTGTCTTAATCTGGATTTTTTTATGATAGTTGTGTTTTGTCCTGAATGCCCGAAGCAGGTACAGATAAAATGGACATCCCGAAATTTAGGTCGAGTTTAATAAAAATGGTAATATGAGTTCTCTGAGAGAGATCGCCCAGAATTGATAACGAATTCGTGTGCCGAAATGAAGTCCGACCTTATTGCCAGTGTAGAAAAAACACCTGAGGGGGTGGGAGTGTACAAAAGTTTAATATTGCCGAGAATAAGCCGAATTTTTGATCGATATTATAATTGTGAAAACCATTTAGTGATCGAATGCTGGGGACTAATTTCCAAGCTCGTCGAAGCAAGTATATCGATTGAAAACTTACTTAGTTGGATTAGTAGGTAGGTTCTGAATAAAATCACTTGGGCCTGATTAGAATTTCCGAGATAGTTTAGCACTACACCCATACCTAAGCAAGATCGATTGCGGAGGTGGTTTTAAGATGATCAAAATACACGGGTAGAGTTATCGGCTGGTTATATAAAAGCTAGCTTTGCCGAGCTAGCGTTAGCACCTGATCCATCAAAATTATGTACTCAGTTTCTCTGTTTCTCAACAAATATATACCAAGAATTGTGACCGTGTGTACGAAGATGGATTCTAGCATATGGTTATGCAAACGCATCGTCGACATACCTTATGTAAACGCAATCGCTACAAATGATAGTGCTTGTGCTTATTCATCATCCAAGAACAGCGTATCCTTAATCTAAGTAAATATGACTTTTTCTTAATGACAAAGTCACTTGACTTCCTAAGCTTCTATTTATATTTCTCATGCCGTGTTGGTTTTATTCATTTAAAGACGCTCTTCCTGATTATTGTTAACGTTCCTCTTTTTGTTCATACTGATACTTCGGGAGAAGAGTATCCATTCTCTTGTTGTTTGTTTTTTTTCAGATACTGTCAATACAATCTCGCTTCTCATGCCCATTCATAGTTCACTCCTATAGTTCTCGATACGGGATTTGGTCGACATTTTTTCATATATGGAAATCCAGTGTTGCTCTCTCAATGCGCGTTTCACGGATAATTTCAATAGTTTCACAAATTTTTATCAAACGTTGTTTTAAGAGTTACGACCTCTTTTTACATTCTTAAATAATTAAATTGAAACATTTATAAGCATTGGTGTGAGATACGAGTTTATTTTTTTCTATGAGGCAATAATTCCTATTATTTTCTTGATTATTGTTCTTAGAAAATTAGTCTGAGTTTTACGAAGGTGCACAGAACTTTTTAGGTCAAGAGCTCTCCTGGGGAAGACAGCCGCTTAGACATAGATGAAGTTTCTCGGATATTTAACAATGTCTTACTATCTGAGTGAGCACTCTCTCATCAATTGGAGCTCATCAGAGTACGTTTTCTACCATTTCAGTTTTGTAGGTAAATACTATCATAAGTCTGTGTTGTTCTATATTAACTTGCTTTCTTAATGTAGTTCAGTCTTTGCATCATATAATAATATGTGTATTAGAACTATCAGCAGACTTGAATAGCTTATAAAATTGTTGCTAAGCGTGTTCTGAACAGGCTTATAATCAGCCTTTTTTAATTTACATTTTCTGATAGAAGGATAAACATTTTATTTAAAATTTTAGAAACTAGGACGTTTCCACTTATTAAAAAAAAGTGTTATATAGGTTCTTACTTTGGATCATGTTAAACAAATGCAGATAGATAAAAACTGTTATGTTTGTGAGCTTTGCAACAAACATTTCGTGAATCAGTATCTAAATAAAGGCACATTAAGCTCGACTGCTACTGAATTTATCGTCTGTCCGTGAGTAGCTATATCTCCTAAATGGGAGTGATGCTGTTGCGAAAGACTTACCAGAGAGTTTTTCTAGAGGTTATGACCAAAAAAATGAGTACGTAAGACATATATTGGATATTCAACTTGCTTGCAGTAATTCTGTGGATTGCTCCAACTATATTTTATATAAATTTAATCTTTATGAGGTGCACATTAGATGGACTTTTGTTCGATGATTTGGACATACAAAAAAGGCAAAGTGGTCTAGTTGAGACCTTCAACTTAAATTTGGAAAGGCGATAGTTAGAGTTTCATACAACACGAGCAAAAGAACTGATGCATTTAGAGATGAGCATTGTGAATTTTTTTTGAGCAGTTTGGTCTTTTTTCTCTTTAACTTTATTAATATCATGTTTTTTTTTTTTATTTTTTATTTTTTTTTTTTAACTATTGCTAATTGTGGACTCAACTATTGTCATAAACAGAAGAGCAGGCGCGTTTATTTTTTTATTCTTCCAGTGTGAGTATTTGAATTACATAGTAACTTTTTTTATTTACATACGTTAATAAGTATACTCATCTAATTAGTGTTTCATGCTTCCATTATGAGATTATTGGAAATTAATGAATACGTTATGGACAAATTTCAAGTTGACAGAACACAAACATTAATGCATGAGGTTGAATTGAATATCTTCTCGTTTGATACGGTTGTGTGAAGAATTTTATACATCTTTAAGTTTTCAATAACTACTAGGCTTTTGTTTGTGCTTTGATAAGTGAGATCTAGCAGAAGTATTATAAGGTAAGTGACCTTAGGGGCTTCATGAATCTGCAAAATCTACAACTTAATAATTTTCAGATGTTTATTATTCTGATTTAAAAGCGAACATCACTAAGACGGATATATGGAATTAGAGTGGAAAAGCTATTTCACTTTGTCTACATAAGATAAAACTGGAAAAAATAGTGTAGCTAACACGGCCTCAACTTTTTCTTATAAAAAGGATTAAGGTAGGTTAGTGGTTGTGTGAATATCTTTAATTGAAGAGAAGTGTGTCCGAAGTAGACTTTGTGATTTTTTATAATACTTTCTTTGAGTTCCTCGAAGAAGTTGTTTATCGAAGACTCATTGAATAAAAATAGAACAAATTCATCATTACTTGGGATCTTCGAGCCGATACAAGAATGAAAGAACTGGTTTAAGGTTCGAGAACATTGGTAATAGTTAAACAGACAGAAACTTTTTTATTAAAGTTTTTCACGAGTATCTCTCAGAATCTCTTTAGGGAATGAGATCAGTACTACAAAGAATAGTGGAAAATTGAGTTTTTATAGAAATCTTTATCGAGATCAATAGGAGTGATTTTAACGTGTCTTTTAAGACCGAGTGTTTCGAATAGGTTTGCTCATGCGTAACTTTTGTCCCTCACAGATTACTTTTTTTGATTAAAAATTGTGAGTCGTCTATAAATTTCAAACACAAACGGTGGTGTGCGACAACATGAAAATAATTTTTTTAAGTAAAAGTGTGAGTGTATTGCTGTAGCGCAAGTTATAATATAAGATTTGTGACAAGGAAAAATATTTGTTAACTGGTATTATTAGTAAAATTTGATGTATTGTAATGGAATGTGAAAGCTTTAATATCAAAGTATAAAATTTTTGTTTATCCTAAATATACAAGATATATAAAACAGTCACAGAATCCTTGGTTTAAGCTTTATATCTGGCCCAAAACTTCAATATGTTAAAATAGACTTGCATAACTGGTGTGCATTTTATATATTTATATATTTTTATAGTATATAAGAAGATTTATTTAATTATATATTATCTATATATATTTTATTTTTAGTTTAATTATATAATATTATTAATTACATTAGTAATTTTAATATCATGTTTAATTATATAATTTATTTATTTCTAAATTTCTAATTATTATTTTTAAAATTTATTATTATTATTAATTATATTATTTCATTATATTTAAATCTTTTTAATAAATTTTAATATTATTTATTATTATTATATTTATATTATAATAATTATTATTATTTCTCTAATGATTTCATTATATACTCCTAGCGTTTGTCCACTATAATAGCGGTGCATAAATAGTCGAAGATCAGATATATAATAATCATATGTATATATACACCAATATTTATTATATCTTCACAAACTTTGGAAGCCATATCTGATATACATGACATTTAAACGTTAGCCGGTGTGAAATAACACTGATTCTTTTGAACTTTTCATGTCTAAATAATTGGCTACTTGGGTTGTGTGAGTATGATTGAGTAGTATAGTAATAATTGATGGTAATATAGATATGAGTTTTTCTTGCTGATGTTATTTAGTTATGATCAATTCAAAACAGAATTACTAACGATTAGGAGGACGAGTAATGAATTAAATGAATGAATTCTTCACTTTTAACAGACAGACGTGGATTTGAAAAATGAAACAGAGTCCGGAAAAATTATAGAACAGTTCTAGAGATCAGATTTGTACGCATAAATAGGCGAGATTGCGCTTGACGAAGTACTGATTGATATGGGTATGTAGTACGCGTAGATGAGGAGATAGATGAGACGAAAGATGTAAAGAGAGCAGTTAGAAGAGGAATTCACAATTGAAGGCGTACAGGAATTGGAGAGAGAAGAGAGTGGTAAGGAAGAAGAAGTTATGATTTATTTAATTTGAACCAGTCAATAATAAGCAATGGCCGAATAAAGAAATGAATGTTTGTGTAGACGAAACATAGATGTGAGAATAGCTTGTTTTTATGCTCCTGTAGCTGTCTGTAATGCGATAGCTGCAATGAGGCTGAGTAGACAGGAGGAAGAAAGAGTTAGACTTGAAATTGGAAGGAAATAAGTCGGCAGTCGAAAATTGTATAAGTTTTTAAGGAAAGAAGTGCGGGAGTGTTTTGTTTTCTTCCTGTGCGTGAAGATGAATGACAATAGGAAATGCACCATGGACTATTGGGGTTAATTTGGTAGGTGTATAAAGTAGAGAGAGAGAGAGAGAAAATTTTTTCGAAACATGCAAAAAATAACAAACAAAAAATATATACAAGAGTTTAAAAGAAATATTTTCTTCAACACAAAGGCAGGTTACTCAGCATCCATTCTCACTTGTGAAATAGAATATAAGCTGGATGTAAATACTTTGGAACGTACGCCCATTACTGGACAGTTATTTACCTATATGTTAAGTGGAAGTGGCTTGCAGTGGTTTTACTAATGCACATTTGTTGAATATTATCATACGTGTGTATTTATTGCTCACTTTTTCTATCAAGAAATAATAATATAATAATAGATAATAATACATATAATAATATAATAATAATATAAAATAAAATAAAATAGAAAATTATTATTGAGAAAGGAAAATGGAAAACCATAATAATAATGCCTAATAATAATAATAACAATAAAAAAAAAAAAAAGAATATAATAATTAATTAATAAAAACTAATAATAATAATAATAATAATAATAATAATAATCTAGTTACACAAACTGATTTTAAATGAAATATTTACAAAATAATACCAAAATTAAATTTAATAATAATAATGTAATAATAATAATAATAATAATATAATAATAAATAATACTGATATTTAATAATAATAATCAATAATAATAATAATATAATAATACAATAATAACTAATTATTAATAATAAGTTATATAAACATAATTATGTTTAGAATACAAAAAAATTAATTTTGAATTGATGTTTTTATTATTATTATATACTATTATTATTATTATTATTATTATTATTATTAATTATTATTATTATTATTATTATTAATATTATTATTATTATTTATTATTATTATTATTAATTTTTTGCATTAATTTATTATTATTATTATTTATTATTATTATTATTATTATTATTATTATTATTATTATTATTATTATTATTATTATTATTATTATTATTATTATTATTATTATTATTATTTATTATTATTATTATTATTAATTTTGGATTAGTATCATTATTAATTATTATTTTATTATTATTCTTATTTTATTATTAATTTATATATTATTCATTATTATTTTTATTCTTATTATTATTATCTATTATTATTTTTATTATTATTAATTATTATTAGTTCAGGATTTGCACGAGCTGGACTGACGCATTGGACTTCAGACGATTTGAAAGAAAGAAAATTGGAACATCGAAGAAAGCGGCTACGGTGAAGAGGAAACTGACCTACAGTCGTCAGCGTCAGTAGAGACTTTAACATCAGCTACATCAGTTCGGTACACAGAAATCATATATATATATATATATTATATATATTTATATATATATAATATATATTATTTCTATACTTTATTGGATTTGAATGGAAAAATAAATATATATAATATATATATAATATATATATAATATTATATATAGTATATATATATATATTATACACCTTTACTTTTCACCACCCCTTCCACATTCTAAGTTGGGGGGGGGGAGAGGGGTTGGAGTTGGTGTGGGTCTAGCTCACTCTAGTCGATTTCAGTAAGATTGGCTCATCTTCTCTCGAAGGTGGCGATTTGAAATTTTTTTCGCTTTGCCGTAAAGACTTAGCATTTCTGAGGGAGGAGTTCTGTTGTTATGTCGAAGGAAATATCACAATCAAGTAGGACTTGTGGTGTTGTTTATGCTGAATCTACATGTATTTGTACGATTTTGATTCTGATGGTAGTTTGCAAGAATAATGCGAGTTTTGCTTTGAAGGTTGTTTTGGGTGTTGGATATGTCAGATGTGTATTTATTGGTAAGGTGATTTGGTTGGCGGTTGTTAAAGTAATGTTGTAATGATTGTATAAATATACTTGATTAATGTGTTGAATTTAGAAACTTGGGAGACGGGGGTGTATTGTTTAGTTTGTTTTTGTAAAATTTTGTGCCTAACATATCCATGTAGTCTCTTTTTGGATGAATTTTTGTTTCTTCGTGTAAATGTTGGATAGGGGTAGATTTTAGTGCAGGCTATTTTGATTCGGAGGTCTGAATCTTGGAGATTTGGAAGTTTTACAATGCTCGAGTAAACTGTGGAAGGGTATCATTCTGAGGATGTTTAATTTAAAATGGATTTTATAAACTGATAGTATGTTGTGGTAAGGGTGGTTATCTAGTTACTAAATTCGTTTTGAGAAAGAGTGCGTAATATAGTTAGTTTTCTATTTGCTGAGTTTATTTTGCGGTATATGTGATTTGAAAAGATGAAGAGAATATCATATGTGACTCCAAATGTCTATGGGGATCTATTTTGTGCGATATTGATGTTGTTTGGTTTCATATGGTGGGAAGGAGGGCTGGCGTCCATCTGTATTTCTGGGCAGATTGACGTCCTGTTGGAGATGAGTCAGGTTTCTAGTTATTGAATATAGTCATGTATATGTGTGTGTGTAGATATGTGTGTGTAGGTGAGTGTGTATGTGTATGTGTCTGGTGCAAGTGAGCATGGATGGGCTTTGTGTAATGATAGATATGTCGTTTGAGTATGTTATTACTTTTCTATAGGGGTTCGTGGGATTCGACTGTAATTAGATTGAGGAGATGAGGGAATAAAATGGTTCCTTGGTAACTCGATTTTGTAGATCAATTCTTTTGGAGAGGTGGCATTTGGCAACTATTTGGGCTGTGCTACCAGATAAGAGATTAGAAATTCAATTTTTGTAGTTGATGGAGACGGAGGAGTGTAGGATTTTTTTTGTATGGAGATGTGCCTAGCGGCGCAGTGAAAAGGCTTTGTTTGTGTCAAAAGCTATGACTATAGTTCTGAAAGAGGGTGATATGTTTAGGCCCTTTTTGATATTTTGAAAGATTATGATTAGAGCAGTGGTAGTTGAGTGTGATTTTTTGATTTTTTGAAGCCGCCTTGAAAGTCTGGTGAGCAAGTGTGCTGTTATATTTTTTTGGGTACAAATTTTGTAGAGTTTGAAGAATGTAGAAAGAAGGGAAACGGAACAGCATGAGGAGAGCTTATTTATGTCCTTTTTTGGTTTAAGTTTCGATAGTATTATAACTTTCTTATGTCTTATGGGAATGAAGTTGATTTCCATCGGTTTATTGTTTAGTTCGGGTATTTGGGAGATAACTGTGGGTCCTATGTGGTTTAAAAGTATGGTTGAAATGTTGTCTGGGTCTGTGGCTTGAGAGTTTTTGAGTAACTTAATTTCTAGAGTAGGGTTTTACGTGGTATAAAGAATGGTTGATTATGATCAAGCCTAGTCATTCTTAACTTATTTTCTGGTTGTTTCAGTGTACTGATTTGTAAGAGATATTTGATTAGTGGTGTAAGAACATATTGCATAATCCCTTAATTTCAGATATTTGCAATGTTGAGGCAAAAGTTCCTCATTTAACATGTAATCAAATTTTTTATTTTAAAATTATCTAACTTTGGTTTTTAAAAATTTTTTTTTTTACAATTTCTGAAAGTACTTTCAAAATTTTTGACAGAGATAGTTCAAATGGTTGACACCACCTTACGTTCTACGAAAACATTTAATATAAACGTCATTTTGTTTACACGTTTATATGTGAGCTTGGTACCAAAATTGAAAAAAAAAATCTGTTCGTTTTATTTCTTAATGATTTTTTTTTATTCTCATTAAAAAATGAAATGCTGAGAAAAACGCAAATAAACATTTGGGAAATTTTTAATTTTTTTAGACGGCAAGAAAAAAATCTTTTATTCTCATATATATATATATTATATATATATATATATATAACTATATATATATATATTATTATATATATATATATATTATATTATTATATACTATTATATATATATATATATATATATTATATACTATATGTTATTATATATTTATGTATATATTATATATATAATATATATAATATATATGGTTATTACCCTTCTATTGATTTAAATATGTACAGAGTTCAAAGCGTGATGTCGAAGTATGGTGACTTGATAAATGGTTCGTCGAATGCTTCTTTTTGGGGAGGCGATTTGGCCTAGTTGGTATGAGCCTACTTTGTAGTAATTGGTTTAGATGGTCGACTTGCTGTGTTTGGTCTTGATGGTTCGAGTTTGCTCTGGCGCGTAGTTGTAAGGTTTTTTTGTTTCTCGTTCTTTTTAGTTTGTTGCAATTTGTCGTACGAGAGCATGTTGTGTTGCACTGTGCGTCGATCCTTTTGATTTGTGGTCAGGTGTGTTCTGGCTGGTATGGACGTCATGCGATGCACCTGATTAGAATGCTTCGTGGGTTAGTTCGTCAGTTGGTGGTTCGTTGGAACCCTTCTGGCTAACGGTCGGATTCTTGTTGGATTTAAATAAAGTTCGAGTTGAAAGCAGTGATATGACAGCAGGAGATTTGAAACTTCGAGATGCTTCTTTGGTTTAGGGAGGCGGATGGATAGTGGCAGAGCCTACTGTACTTGTCTAAGGCGAGACTGTTGTCGATGGTTTCGAGTCTGCGCAGAGTGAATTTTTTTCGTCTCTTATTTGCATTTGTGGACAAAGTATTGCTTGTGCGCATGCCGCTGCTGGTTCCTTGTCTTTGATCGGGTGTTTCCTTGTAACCCATGTTACCACCCTGAAAGATGCGTGTGTAACCCCAGAGAGGGTTTTTCCAACCCTTGTATGGATTAAAGTAAGTATCGAGTTTAAAGCAGTGGATGTTGAAGCAGGGTAGATTTGAAAACTGTCTGAGTATTCCTCTCTTTTATTGGGGGAGGCGGATCGACTACGCTGGTCAGACGCATCCTGTACATCATGTCAAGGTGACCGCTGTTTTCGATGGTTCGAGTCCTAGCGCAAGTGAATTTTTTTTTCGTCTTATTCATTGCAAATTTGTCGTAACAAGCATGTTGTGTCCCTTTTGGCGTTAAATTAATTTTGGGGTAGGTTTGCTCTGTAAGCCATAGCACCCCTGAAGAATGCGTTAAGCCAGAGGTGGTTCCGACCCGCTTCTGTGGTTTAAATAAGTATACAGGTTGCAAAGCAGTGAATGTCAAGCAGAAGGTTGAAACTGTCGGCGGATGCTTCTTTTTTTTTGGCGGAATCGGATGCAGCTAGTGTAGAGCTTCCTGTACACTTGTCCAATGGCGACGCCTGTTGTCGATGGTTCGATCTGGTGCGATGAAAATTTTTACTTCTTATTGAAAAATTGTGGCAACAAGTACCTTGTGCGCCTGTCGGCGTTCCTTGATCTTGGTCGGGTTGTTCCTGTAACCCATGAGCACTCCTGAAGAATGCCATGTAGCCCAGAAGGTTCCAACCACCTTTCTGTAGATTTAAATAAGTAAGCGAGTTTCAAAACGCAGTGATATCGATCAGTAAGATTTGCAACTTCGAGATGCTTCTTTTTTGGGGGAGGTGGATCAAGACTAGTTATTTTGAGCCTCCTGAAGTATTGTCAAACGGCGACGCTCGTTGTCGATGGTTCGAGTTAGCACGAGGTGAAAATTTTTTTTCGTCTTATTCTTGCTAATTTTGCGGCAAAAACTTTTTCTGCGCCTTTTGGCGTTAATTATTTTGGGTAGGTTGCTCCTGTAACCCATGAGCACCCCTGAAGAATGGCGTGTAGCGCAGAAGGGGTTCCAACCACCCTTACGTAGATTTAAATAAGTATTGAGTTTCAAAGCGGTGATATCAAAGAAGGAGATTTGAATAATCCAAGATGAACTTATTTTTTGGGCATCGCGGATTGGCCCAGTTGGTAGAGCCTCCTGTACACTGTCTAACGGTGACAATGTTGTGATGGTTTTCGAGTCCTGGAGTGAGTGAAATGTTTTCGTCTTGTTATTGAATTTGTGGCACAAGCTGTGTGCGATGTCGGCGTTATTTGGACTATGGTTGGGGGGCGGGGTTGCTCTGTAACCAGGAAGAAACCAGTAGGAATGCGTGTTAGCTCAGTAGTGGTTCCAATCCTTCTTTGGATTTTAATAAAAAAGTATCGAGTTTCAAAGCAGTGATATCGAAGCAGGAGATTTGAAAACTTCCGAGATGCCTTCTTTTTTTTGGGAAGGTTGGATGGCTAGTGGTTAGACGCCTAATGTTCAATTGTCTAACGGCAGCTTGTTGTCGGTGGTTCGAGTCTTGGCGTGAGTGAATTTTTTCGTCTTATTAATTGCAAATTTGTCTCAAACAACATGTTGGTGCCATGTTGACGTGCTTGGTTTGCTATTGTAAACCCAGGAAGCACCCAGAAGATGACGTGTAGCCAGCAGGGTTTGAGCATTCTGTGAATTTTATGGACACTATATCAAAAATATCGATTAATAAAATCTAATTGAAAGAGACGTTCTTTGATGAATAACTTTTTGCATCTTTTATTTTATTTAAAAAAATACAAACAAAAAAACTGTTCGTTTGGTGGGGGGGTAAGAATTTTGGATTTTTGACTTCTTCAACAAAAATTTAATAAATCTCTAGATTTTCAAGATATTTCAATGCCTTTTACAGTAAAATACTCATATTTAGCGTGGTAATGAAGATAATGTTTACACACTGATATAATATTCAATTTTATAAATAAAACTTTTTTTTTATAGACAATCTAGAGGGTCTATGAAAACTATTTTAAATTGTTGAATTGTACAGTCAAGTAATTCGTGACCACCTTACATTCACTGAGTATGATGAAACATCAACCTGTTTATATGTACTATTTCTAGGTTTTTACATTCAATGGGCAAAACTCTTTCTTGCACTTACTTTTTTTTGGTCAAAATATGTTTCAAAAAACTGAAATGTAAGAAAACGCGAAAAACTTTTTTGAAATTTTATTTTCTTTTCTGACTGTAAAACTTTATTTCTCATATATATAATATATATTATTATTAATATATTACATTAATATAATCTATATTATATATATAATATTATAAGTATATATATATATATATAATATATATATAATATATATATATTTGCTATATATATATATATATATATATTATATAGTAATATATATATATATATATATTATATATATTTATATAATTATATTATATAGTATATATATAGTACTATATATATATTATATATATATATAATATATATTTTGGATATATATATATTATATTATATATATATATATATATATATATTATATATATACTATAATATATAAATTATATATATATATACTATAATATATATATATATATATTTGAAATACAAAATATTTTATATATATATCTTATATAATTATATAATATATATATTTATTTATTATATATATATATATATATTTATATATATAATATTATATACTTATATATATATATACTATATACTGTATATATACTCTATATATTAATATATATATAATATATATTATAATATAATATATATATATATATTATATTAATATATATAATAATATATATATATTATTATATATATAATTATATATTATATATATTATATATATATATTAATTATATATTATATATATTATAGTACTATTACTATATATTATATATGTATATTATCTATATATTATATTAATATTATTATATTATATATATATATATTATATATATAAAATATAATATATAAATATATATACATATATTATATATATTATATATACTATAATATATATATATATACTATATATATATATATATATAATATATATATATATATTATATATATATATATTATTATTTATATATATATACTATATGATCTATATATATTATATATATATATATATATATATTAATATATATATATAAATATATAATATATATATATATATATATATAACAATAATATATTTATAATATATATATTATATATATATATATATATATATATATATTACTATACTATATTTACACAAAGGGAAAATAATATTTTACTCAGACTTTGGCTCCGGCTCCGGCCTCCAGCTCCGGCTCCGGCTCAGTCTCCAGCTCGGTTTATGCACTATTTGAAAAATTGTTCAGCACTTCTCAGAAAATATATTCACATTAAAAATATTTCTTGAAAAAATTTACACCCAGGCTCCGGCTCCGTCGGATCCGAATAAGGTTTCTGCCTATTTGAAAATTGTTCAGCAATTTCTTTGGCAATAAATTTTTCATCTAAAAACATATTTCTAAAAAAATTTATACAAGCATTCGACTGCGACTCTTGCTCCTGCATCGGCTCCGGCTCCGTGCTCAGCTCCGGCCGGCTCCGACTAAGGTTATCTGCCCTAGTTGTAATTGTCCAGCAATTTTTGGTATATACTTTTTTAAAACAAAAAAATATTTAAAAAAAAAAAAATTATATCCAGCATCCGGCTCCGATTCTTCTTTTTACATCCGGCTCCGGCTCCAGCTTCCGACTAAGATTTCTGCCTAATTGTAAATTGCCCAGCACTTCTTTTCGTAATATATTTTCACTAAAAATTATTTTTTGAAGAATCCAGCATCCAGCACCGGCTCGGCTCGTTCGGCTCGACTAAGGTTTTCTGCGTATTTGTAAATTGTTCAGACCTTCTTTGGTAATATATCTTTCACCTAATAATAATATTGTTTTGAAAAATTAATACATTCAGCATCCGGTTCCGGCTCCAGCTCCGGCTCGGCTCCGGGCTCTGCTCGGCTCCGGCTCCGCTCGTGCCCGATTTAGGTTTCTGCCTATTTGTAAATTGGTCCAGACTTCTTTGGTAATCATATATTCTTTCACCTAAAAAAATGTTTTTTGAAAAAATTTTATACCAAGTATCCGGCTCCGGCTCCGGCTCTTCTCCGGCTCCGGTCCGGCGCCGGCTCCGACTAAGGTTTTGCACATATGAAAATTGTTCAGCGATTCTTTTTAATAACAATTTTCTTTTACTAGAAAAAGAATTTTTTTTTTTTTTTTTTTTCTTTTTTTTTTTCTTGATAAAAATATACCCAGGATCCACCTCCTCTCGACTCCGGCTCCGGCTCGGACTTCGGCTCCGGCTTTGGCTCCGGCTCCGACTAAGTTTCTGCACTATTTTGAAAATTGTTCAGCTTTTTTTTTGTATATAATATTTTTTATCTAAATAAAATATTTCCTTGAAAATTTTTATGCTCGGCTCCGGCTACGGCTTCCGCTCGGCTCGGCTTCGGTCCGGCTAAGGTATTTGCACTATTTGAAAATTGTCCAGTGCTTGTTTTGGCAATATATTTTTCCCTAAAAAAATAAATTTCTTGAAAAAAATTCACCCAGGCTCCGGCTCAGGCCCGGCTCTGGCTGCCGGCTTCGGCTAGGGTTTCTACACTATTTGAAATTGTCCAAGCATTCTTTTGTGTATATATTTTTTTACTAAAGAAATAATTTATTGAAAAATTATTATCCCCAGAATCCGGCTCAGGCTCGGCTCCGCTCGCTCGCTCCAAGTTCGGCACGGATCGGTCGTTGCGAATAGGTTCAAGGAGAGGGGAAAATTTATCTGTATTTCTTTTGTTAAATTTTCTTCGGAGTTGCTAAAAATCTTGGATAAAATTATCTTAGGATCCTCCGTGCCGATTCCGGCTCGGTCAAGCTCCGGCTGGACTTCGACTTCACCTATTTTACCAGAGTAAAAGCTGGAGCTGGGTTGGAAATTTGCAAAATATAACTACATCACCAACTCTGCTGTAAACAACAAACATTTTAGCCTGAACCTGGAATTGCCATTTTGACTGGAATTGGAATTTTTTTAGTTGACACCTTATCTAAATAAATTCTTGTATTATAAAATACCATTTTAGCAATTTCAAAATTAACTACGTCATGCATGGTTCAGGAGAAATATTTATTCTAAATTTTGATAAAATAAAAAAAAATGGGTAAAGACAGTTCTATGGCTTACACATGTAGCTTTGGAGTCTTTGTAGCAATCCTGGAATTTACTAGAGTAGTGTTTTCTCTTTGGTATAAAGAATGGTTGATTATGATCAAGCCTAGTCATTACTTAACTTTTTTCCTGGTTGTTTTAGTTGTGCTGAATTTGTAAGAGATGTTTGATTAGGTGGTGTAAGGCATATTGCGCGTTGTTTAGGTGTGGAGACGACTTGATGTTGTGGTCTTTGTGTGCTTAATTTAGGATTAGAGTTTAAAGTTTTGGGAAGTGAGTATTTTTATTTTTTTGACGACTTGCCACATTCATTTATCGTTTGACTTGTTAAATATTTTCGTAGGTGATCTTTAAATTTGGTTGACCTTTGAGCGGTTGGGTTAAAAGAATGCGAGAGTTTGTTATCTAGTTCGAATCAGGTGGGCTTCTACGTGATGTGTGTTTAGTTTGCTTTCTATAGTTTGTTTAAGGTGGTATTTTTCTTAAAGCGTATTGGTTATGTTTTCGTGTCTGAGAGTATTATGAGGATCTGAAGTTAGGGCTGTTTCCATGTTATATGTTCAAGCTGGGTATATTGATGATGAGGAGGGTGTTAGTTTGAGGTTGTAGGAATTTGGTTATCTTGGTGGGAGATAATATTGAGCAGGTTTCTGTGACTTAGAATGTCTAGATTTTCTAGTTCATTGAGGATAAATATACATCTGGAATATATCGGATAGTCTTAAAACCAGGTTTATGATGGGCATTATAGTCTCCGCCTATGATTGAAATAAGATTTTTTAATTTATATAGAATGATATTTTGGTTTTGGTATTGTAGTGTTATGGTGGTATGTGGAGGTAGGGTGGGTGATGTAGAGGTTTATTATATTTTGAGGGAAGTTTTTATGAGTATTTAGAAGGATTTGATATTAATAATGGGGTTATTTATATAACAGTAGGGATACTATTCAAAGAAGTTACCAAAAACTTGAAAACAAGGTACTTTGTGGAACAAAGTTAAAAAAGAAATACTTAGAGAAAAATATGTTACAAAAGGAAAGTTTTCTATAAAGCTAGG
>JABUQX010009186.1:0-2500 GCA_015478945.1 Trachelipus rathkii
AAAATATATTTTATATAATATATTATATATATATATATATATATACTATATATATATATATAATTATATATATTAGGGTGTGCCCGAATAGTGAAAAAAGCCGAATTAACCGAAAACCAATATTCCAGCTAAAAGTATTCGGCCGAATACCGAATATTCGGCCGAATAATCACTTCGCTATTCGGCCGAATAGTTATTTCAAAGTTCGGTCATCCATTTAGGGAAAAATAAAGAAAACTTACACTGGTCAACAAAAAAAGGTGAAATTTTTCTTTGATGGACTTTTGTAGCAAATATATAGTAATTCGGAGGTGCTGATTCCATATATATTCTCGGATTTGCTGTATCACATCCCGTTTTCGTGCAATCATGGATCCCTATTTTGCATTTCCTAGGAATGACAAAAATCATGTGCGCACTACGTAGGTCTTGTATAGTACGTATCTTCCGCATATATTACAGGTAGTCAGCAATTTATCTTGCGTGTCGATATCGGGAAGCATTTGGTTAACTTTAGGTAACGTCTACATGTATGGATGCCAATGACCTGGATGATGGCTATCATTCATCTGAAATACAGTCGGATGGTCCGTCATTGTTCACCCAGGGTGAACTGAACGATCTTGTATGAGAGTTATATTTGCCGAAGTTGTCCTGAGCTGTTGGCTTCGAGGTTGCATGAAAAATGACTACTGGACCATGGCACAAGAGTAACATTTTATCGTAACAGAGAAGCAGAGCTGCGGAGGCTCTTCCAGTCAGATGGTAACCTTGTGTATTGCAGTGAAGTTGCAGGCCTACTACTCGCTATGGGACTCCCAGCATACGATGCAGGTGAGTGGTGACTGTTTATTGACACTTCCAAGAACAGTTTAAAGTGTGTGTTGTTACACAACGGCAACAGGTATTCCTCGGTTCCAGTAGGGTACTCGGTACGGATGAAAGAGGAGTATGCAAAATCAAGACAGTTTGGAGAGGCCTACAATATCAGGTACATGATGGTAAATATGGCGTCGACTCAAAATGGTAAAGCATTTTGGCTTGGTTTAGCAGCAGGTTTCATCACCAAATATCCCTGCTTCCTGTGCTATTGGGACGCCAGGTGGCAAAGAATACTGGACCAAAAGAGATTGCCACCGAGGGAACCTTGACGACAGTGACAGGAACACGTAACGTAAACCACTTGTAGCAGAGAGAAAACATCTCTTAACCTCCAACTACACATAAAACTTGGTTGGATGAAACAATTTGTGAAGCCTGGACGCAGATGGTGAAATTGCTTCCGCTATATATGCTCAACGTTTCTGGTCTGTGACGAGAAGAAAAAAGCTTGGATATTTGATGGCCCACAAATACGGATACTCCTCCGTGATGCTGGGATGCTGCCTTTGCTACAACAATGAATGTGTTAGAGGCAAGAGCGTGGAATGCTTTTTCAAATGTAGCACAGAATTTTCTGGGGAACAGGAAAGCCGAAAACCACTAACATTGTACAGGAACTGCTAGACAGTTTTCATTCTCATGGATGTAGAATGAGTATAAAGTTGCACAACTTACATTCTCACCTAAGAAAATTTCCGGATAACCTAAGGGGGCCCCCCCCCCCCCCCCGATGTTAGTGATGAGCAGGTTGAACGCTTCCATCAAGTTCATGGAAGGACGTTAACAGGGCAAGTGGGATATCAATATGATTGCCGACTATAGTTGGAGCTTGATGAGGGATATTCCATGACGCCTATGATGCACAGTAGATCGTCTAGAAGAGAAAGTTAGCTACCATCGTAGGTATGTTTACATTAACTAAACCCATTCCTTCTATTACATTCATTGTTGTCCCATATTACTCTTTATTCATAGTTGTATTATATGTTTAACATATATCTATCAAAGACAATGTATCATATCATTGCGATTTTTTTCTCTCCCTCTTCATATATCTAATATATAATATATATATATATATATATATATATATAATATATATATATATATATATATAATATATATATATTATTATATATATATATATATATATATATATATATATATATATATATATATCCCAATAATTGTGAAAGACCCTCTTGAAAAAGGTAAAAATCATAAAATTTTACAAATCTGTGTTACACACAATATCTCACAAATGCGATGTGATATGCAAAAACCGATTACATTTTTTGGAATCAGCACATCAATAATCAATTGCGAAACCCCGTCCAAGAAATTTTATGTTTACGCAGTGTTATATACAAAGTAATATAACAAAAAGTAAATAACTATTTCTTACCTATAGCAAACCATTCACATATTAAAAATAATTAAATGAAAATTGAAAAGTTTCGTAGTTAAAGATATTAAACTAAACTTCATTTGAATAAGCTTTAAGGTTAAAATGACAGAACATTAGCAGTTCCCCATTTTCAGGGGATAACCTATTTCTTGTGGCTTCTTAAATATTTCCTCCTGTGTTCTAAATATTCTTTCCCTTTCGACTGATGAC
>JABUQX010009186.1:15000-20359 GCA_015478945.1 Trachelipus rathkii
TCTCTCTCTCTCCCCCCCCTTCCTCCTCCCCTCTCTCTCTCTCTCTCTCTCCTCCTCCTCCCCCTCTCTCTCTCTCGGGCAAAAATATTAAGATGAGGAACATTTTATTGTATTCTGATGTTGGTTCCAGTTTCTCCATATAAAGTGTGACCTAGCTCTGCCAGCTCTAAGCTCACCAAAGTCACTTTTTCTCTATGAAAAATTGAAGTAATTTACAATGCCGTTGTTATGTGATTTTACATGGTCAACCTGCTTGTGCTACTGGATCTTACTTGGTCGGTACTCGGTACTTGTCTTGCAACATACGCTGTCGTTGTTTATTCGTATTATAACCAATATATGTGGCGTTACATCCACTTTCATTGCAATAGAATTGGTATACGACGTTTGTACACTCACTGGCAGAGTTCATCACAAGTACTGAAACAAGAAGATAATTTTGAAGGTTTATAGTAGCTCCTTAGCACGATTGATTCGTTATTTTTACCTTTAGCATGTTTCTTTAAAATGTTTTTAATTTTGACTTTTCCTTTTTATAGGGTCCATTACTTCACTTTTGTAATAGAAGATTAGATTATCAACTGCAAGTTTATTTTGAGGCTCAATTAATGTGCTCAATGTGTTTTTCTCCGTTTAATATATAAGACAGTGAGAGAAACCATACTTAACTATGAGCTTGCTTATCCTTTTTATTTCTACATCAAAAAGGTCTCAATTAGAAGTTAATAATAATAATAAATTAATAATAATAATAATAATAATAATAATAATAATACACACACACACACACACACACACACACACACACACACACACACACATAATAATAATGAAATTAATAAGAATAATAATAATATAATACACACACACAATAATAATAATAATAAGAATGTTTACAACACACACACACACACAATACGACATATATATATAAATATATAGTGATTAGCCCGAAATTCATTTTTTTTTCTCGAACGCAGTTATTGAATTAAACCTTAAAAAAATTAAAAAAATAAGAAAAAGTAGGCACCAAGGGGCGAGCCCATAACAATTCCATCTCTTTCCAAATTATATTTTATTTCGAAATTCTAAAGATGTTTCTATCCAACAATAATAGCAGACCTTTTCATATGTTCATCCGATAAATATAGAGACTAAGATTATTAGAATAATAGACATTGTTAATGATAATGTCAATAGTTTCAACTACCGGAACGTCGGCAAAAGAAGATTAAACATCTACATGAAGCAAGTAAAACTAATAAACAAGTTTGGAGGTTGGTTAATTTTTACACAGAGAGCTTTCTTTGGATTTAATAACTATATATGAACTTCTAGGTATACGGATGGATTATATTATTCAGGTATTGAGATATATCATGTGTAACCGTTCCACATAAATATTTTAATAATAATAATAATAATAATAATAATAATAATAATAATAATAATAATAATAATAATAATAATAATAATAATAATAATAATAATAATAATAATAATAATAATAATAAATCAATATATATATATAAGGTATAAATAAATATATATATAGTAAATATATATATATATATATAGTATATATTTATTTTTTATTTATACGTACATTTTATAATTTCTTTTGTTAATATTATTTATATAAATGTGGCACGCTTATAAATATACATAGCGTAGTTATATATATATATATATATATATATATATACCGTATATATTAAATTTTATATATAGAAATAAGAGAAGGACAGTGGAAATAATACTTAATGTTACACAGTTTTTATGTGCATATATATATATATATATATATATATATATATATATATATATATTATTACATATATATATATATTAGAGGTGTAGCGGGATAATCAGCATCCGCATCCCGCATGAATTTCTTTATGATAAAGAGGATAGGCATTCATTTATGAATAAATGTTCCTCAACTTTCTGTAACGCAAATGCTCAGACTCGTTGGAATATTAGTTTATACATGCTTGAGGGGATTGGAGAAATAAATCATGCTGTCATCCCTTCTGCTTTGAACAAACATAAAGTTGAAAAACCTGACAGGTGATGATAATACGATTTTAGGTAATTATATTACTCTTCTTAAACCGATTGAAGAGGTAACTAAGACTATTAGCTCAGAAAATTCTTGTTTGTCAGACGGGATTCCTCTAGATGCAACAATGAAAGCTGTGCTAAATACTGCTATTAAAAGTAGGGGAGTTTCAAAGGTGACAGAAACACTTATGCAGCAGATAGATAATAGATTTCAAAATTTACAAAACGATTACGCATCTGCAATAACAACTTTTCTGGATCCTATACAAAATCAAATTTCTTGAACCACGTATTTCACAAGAAGATTAAAATTTATTTAGTATCCCTATGTGATGATGAAATGCTACTAAAGGCAGAAATTTCACCTTCCAATAAAAAGGAAAAGGAAAAGATTACAAAAACAGACACACATTTACCATCTGTTAGCGAAACCATTTCTGAATCCGTGATGTTCTTTAGGCTTCTAGCAGCGATGAAGAGTCTTGTTCAGAGGTATCAAATGATACGCCACTTCCTTTTCATTGATCTAAAGATATTCTCGTAAAAGCGAAAATCCTTGGAACTCCGATGTAAAAACTATTAGTTTGATGGTTAGAAGAATAATTGTAAACGTTTTCCTGCAGATATTGCAGAACAAACCAGGAATACTTTTCATGCCCTTAGACAAGGGAAGCGATTGAGCGTCTTTTCAGCTGGTGCAGATCTCATTTACGAAGAAAAAAGAAGCAAACTCTCTCTTAAAAGGGCTCAGAAGCTTTAGTTGAAGCATAATTTGAAAATTATTAATTTCAAGTATTAGTTTATATATATATAACATTTTTCCTAAATGGGTGGTATGCTTGTAAGATCAGGCGCAAAAGAGTTGGGTCCACGTCCCGCACTGGTAACACAGGTATATATGATATATGTTATGAAAGATAGCAGCATAGTATGGTAGTGATAAGGCTATAGTTAAGGCAGAAGAATATGCATATACATATAAGATATATACAAGGTATTATATATAGTAAAGATACATATATATATGTACATGCGGTGCATATAAAGTGTGACTGAAGTTAACTTATATACATATATATATATATATATATATATATATACATATATATATATAGTTATAGTTATATATATATATATATATATATATTATATATATATATATATATATATATATATATATATATATATATAAAAGATCTGGGACTTTTAATTGCTGTAACACTTCACTAACTGATACATCCTAATCCGCAACTACGGATATGATTTAATATCCATATCCATCCGCGGATAGTGCAGAGAAAACTACCATCCGGTAACATCTTCATATAGCATATGTATATGGTAGTTAAGATATATACATATATTGTTATATGATATAAGTATATAGATATAAAGATATATATATATATATATATATAGTGTTATATATAATTATATAAACTATGTTGTTAGGATGGTTTTAGCAAAGAAAGAATTGCAAGTAAAAATAATAATAATAATATCATGATAAAGAATAATAAATATGGTACATAATAATAATAATAATAATAATAATAATAATAATAATAATAATAATAATAATAATAATAATAATAATAATAATAATAATAATAATAATAATAAAATAATAATAATAATAATAATAATAATAATAATAATAATAATAATAATATGTAATAATAATAATAATAATAATAATAATAATAATAGTAATAATAATAAATAATAATAAAATTAAGAATATTAATAAAAATAATAATAATAATAATAATAATACTAATAATATTTTCAATAATAATAATAATAATACACACACACACAATATAATACAATAATGGACACAATAAAATAAATAGTCGAGTGCTATCAATTGTATTAGTCTAAATATTACATGTCGCGAAACTAATCAATATTACCTAATATACCAAAGTTGGTAACCCCAAATTAATAATATTGTCGCAAAAAAAGTGAGGAAAAGTGATTGCTGTTAGTACGTCAAAGGTAAGATGTTGAACCTACCATACAATATTCATTAGTAACATACAAGAAAATTTAAACACACGCACACGCACACGCACACGGCACACACACGAAATAAACGGAACACGCACACTGCATACATTCAAATATAGTATATAGAAAGAGAGTATATATATTAAAAGAGTTATTAAGTTATAGATATAAGAAGATATATATATATAGTTATATATAGTATATATATATAGAGCAGTATATATATGTGTTGTTGGGTTAAGTATGCTATGATATGGCTCAAACGTAGCATGATCGAGTCACGATTATAGGGTCAGGCTCGAACCCTTGTTCCGATCTCGAAAATGAATGTCTTGCAAGCAGTTCTTCTTGAATAGGGCCATGCCTCCCTCTGTATCATGAACCCTTTATATATACTAGTTATTATTATTGGTTAAGAAGAGTTAAAGAAAGAGGTATATATGATATATGCTAAGATATATGTTGGTTGGTTATTAAGCATATATATAAGATACATATACTTTCATAATATACAGCTACCGTATAAGTTGGTTATTGTTATTATTACTATATATAGATAGTATGCTACATATATATTATTATTATATATATAGAGTATATATATATATATGTTATTATTATTATTATTATATATATATTTATATATATTATATACATATATATATATATATATATACAATATATATATATATGAGGCATATATATATAGATATATAGAGAGTAGTGAGAAAGGTGGCAGATATGGTTATATATGGGTTGATAGGTAGTATATAAAGGTTGCTAAGTTGGAAAGAGCAGCAAATACATATATGTTATTATAAATATATATATGGTTATTATATATATATATATATATATATATATATATATATATATATATATATATATATATATATATATATATAAGAACGCAGCGTGGCGTAGGAAGTGTTTGTATACTCTTGTGTAGTTTTTTTAAAAAAATTAAAACAAAATATTAAGTTATTTAAATATTCGGAGGATAGAATAAGGAATATTGATTGCTATATAATAAATAATTTATTATATATATATAAATATATTATTACATATATATATATATATATATATATAGTATATTGTTATTATATATATATATATATATATATATATATATATATATATATATATACCCAAGTATATTCAATGATTGGAAAGGAGGTGTAAGACTGTTAAATTCCAATGCTGAATATTGAAGGTAAAAAATTTAGAATGTTTAAATCCAGGTTAATACCTTTAAGGTCATTATATATTATTGGTGAAT
>JABUQX010009187.1:5000-7500 GCA_015478945.1 Trachelipus rathkii
ATGACCAAATTGAAAGCAAATCTCAGATTTTTCTGACGTTTAAAACGTCGTTTCCGGGTGTTTTACTGTTTATGTAGTAATTTCCTTAAAATTTTCATTTTTCAAAAACCTATGTTTTTAACATTTTTCGAAAACCTATGTTGTTGACACTTTTCTAAAACCTATGTTTTTGCCATTTTTCGAAAACCTATGTTGTTGACACTTTTCGAAAACCTATGTTTTTTGACATTTTTCGAAACCCTATGTTTTTGACATTTTTCGAAAACCTATGTTTTTGACATTTTTCGAAAGCTATGTTTTTCACACTTTTCGAAAACATATGTTTTCGACATTTTTCGAAAACCTACGTTTTTGACATTTTTTTATTCACGTCCTACAAATGTTTTCGAAAAGACTTCAAACTAACAATATATAATAAATATGGGTCTATTACCCTAGAGAATGTATAACGTGAAATATTGATTTTTTTTAATCCCAGATTCCAGAAATAGTCGAAATTCAAACCCTACATTTTTGGGTTTTGTAAATGAAAAATTGCGATAATTTTTTTTATGGTCATGCGATCAGGATGAAATTTTTGAAACATTTGTTGCGGGGAAGAAACACATTTTTAACTTAGGTTAATTTTTTTAGTACATGCAATAGCTTTGGATTTGACCTTGGAATAAATTTTCAAAATAATTTTTTGGGGAAATTTAAAAAAAAAAAAATTCTCCTATATACAAAAAGATTATCTGAATAAAAATGTGTATCTTCCCCGAATATATAATCTCTGAAAATTTGATGTTGATTAGAAAAGTAAAAAGAAATATATCAATATTTCACTTTTTCAAACAATTTTTTTGAAAAAATGAAATATTGAGATATTTTTTTATTTCTACTCATCCGATCAACAAAACATTTTCAGACGTCAGAAAAATTGCTGATTTGCTTTTTATATGATCAAAATTAGCTGAAATTTAAGAAAATTATGACTATTTTCAGCTTGGCGCTAAAACAGGACGAGCTCAGAACACAAATTGAACCCTCCCTTCATTAATTAATTTAATTAAATTTATATTTAAATGAATAAAAAAATACTATGTTTATATAAATACTATATATATATATAATTATATATATATATATATATATATATATATGAATATATATATATATATATATATATATATATATATATTATATATATTTTATAGAACATATGAATTTTTTATATTATATATTTTATATATATATATATTATATATTATATATATATATTATATATATATATATATATTATATATTTATATATATACCTATATATATTTTTTTGTACTAGGCTAGTAGCCTAGTACGAGATAAAACAATGCTATTATAATCTGTATTGTAATTGGTAAAGCTATTAGTATGTACGGTAAAATTGCTTACTTCTTAAGATAACACACACAACTGTTTTTATTCTTTTTTATTTATATTATTTTAAAATCTATAAGTGCAACAATAAGAAGTCCTTTTTTCCCGACGCGGCGATACTGACGCAAAACGGAGGGAAGACGTTAGTTTAGGCTCCGAGATCAATGCTATATAGATGTGTCCCGGCATCGCCCGGGCCACAAAATAATATTATTTTGTAAATAAAATTAAAGGTGTTTAGTTAAATTCTTTGTTCTTATTAACAAGAACTTATGTGTCTATTTGATAGGCTATGTTGCAATTAATCAATTTGGAGTTGGGGGGGGGAAATAAATAGATCAAAAATTGAAAGAAGGTGAAAAGAGATCTAGTAAATGAACAGGCTATTCTATTATATGCCCCACTTTGCAAACTGTTCTACAATAAAATGTATAGAATATTTGGATACAAGCGTTCACGAAAATATGCTTGAACTGTCAATGACAAAATCCTTATTTATTATACAAAATAAAAATTTATCTATTATGAACTGTGAAAAATAACAATATAAAAAGAATGTTAATAAAGAAAATAACATCAACTATTTTTCTATACACCTTCCATCTATTAATTATTGTACCCGAGGAGGTGAGGGATTTAATTCTAGGTTTATTTGATTAATGAACTCATCTACTCGTGCTAAATAGTGGTCCAAACCCAGAACCCTCGTCATTAATTGCAACCTTTTGATAAAACCATAATCAGGGTGGCTAAAAATAAGATAATAATAAAAATAATAATAATAATAATAATAATAAGAATAATAAATAATAATGAATAATAATAATAATAATAATAATAATAATAATAATAATAATAATAATAATAAAAATAATAATAATAATAATAATAATAATAATAATAATAATAATAATGACTACCCAAGTGAAGTTATTAAAAACAGAAAGTCTTGAGAGTCAATATTGATAATAATAAAAACGGTAAAGGAGCGTGAAGATCAGCTAAACAATAAAGAGCTGCCAAAGTCGCAAAAAGCCGTTTTAAAAAAAAAAAAAAAAAAAAAAAAAAAAATCTTCTAACGAATTCAGATACCAGAAAGCTTCGA
>JABUQX010009187.1:17500-28418 GCA_015478945.1 Trachelipus rathkii
ATAAATTTGTTTTAATAGTGATAGAAAATAATAAATTTATCATCTTCAGCATATTAATAGAGGTTTTTTTCGGCAAATATAAATTTTTTAATATGGGGAGGGTAACAAGTATATATAACAAATGTTATACTTTTAAAATAATTCCACAAGTTAAAAAGTAAAAATACCAACTATTTTGCCGCCCCTGGTTTCTTTCAAATCATCAAGTTTTGCATATTGCTTTAATTTGGAAAGTTAAGGGTTTGTAATGGTGGTACTTTTCAACACTATCATCAAAAAATTCCGTTTATAACCGAATAGTGTCCATTATCATTGAATAATCTTGAAATATACGTTAAACCTGTACTATCTCCTTGAAACGTTCGAGTTGGAAATTTAAGGTTGTTTTTTTTTTTACCTTAAATATAAAAGTAATCTGAAAATGGCGAAAACCTGCCATTAATGTAACGGTCTTCAGAGGCAAGAAGACTTTTTTTAAAACGAGAAACTGGTTTTTTAATAGACCCGTTCCCCCTATAGGAATAAGAAAACATTTTTTAAGATTTAGAAGAACGGTTTTGCCGGGAAAACCGGGAAAAATTTAAAAAAGCCGAACAATCAAGATGAAGGAAGACCCATAATGGGTGAGGACGGGTTTTAATTGGTAAAAGGACGATCTTTGCCACCACGTTTTGAGGAATAATTAAGCGGGATAAGTATTTGTTAGAATAGCAGCATTGGGCGAAAATGTTTTTGGGACATAAGAACAAGCATGGCGGTTGGGTTTAACTCCGTGGAAGCAAAAATACTTTCGCCGTAATTATTTTTTGAAGAAATACCCAAACAAACCAAACAAACACACTTACGGTATTTTTTTTAGAAATCATTCCGCTTCAACAAAACCCTCTCACTCCATCTCTTTTTTAAAAAAACGAACAGCCGCACAATCTAAAACACTAATTAATTTTTTTGTTTTGGTTTTTTTTTAAATAATTTTTTAATAAGAAGAAATAAATAATGCTCTAAAATTCCGTAGAGTTTACATTGTATTTTTTTTTTTAAGTTAAAAATTCTTTATTTAATTAAAGTGTTTATAAAGTTTAAATATTTAAAATTTTGTTTTTTGTATTATATGATAATATATAATTAAGGGTTTTATGGGTTTTAATAATTTTAATTAATGTGGGTATGTTAAATTTTATATTAATTAATTTATTTATATAATATTATTTTATTTATTTTTACTTATTTTATTTTTTTTTTTATTTATAATTTTTTTTAAATATATACTTTTTTGTACTTTTACTTACCAATTGGGTATTCCAATATTTATTATTTTTTTTAATAGCCTTGGGAATTGATTGGAAAAAAGATTAATAACCTTACCGAATGGGTTTGATAAAATTAAAGAATGGTTTAAGAGCCCTAGGGCTTTATAAATTATGCAATGTGTTAATATATGAAATAAAAACATAAACAATTATATCATAAAAAACGAGATATATAAATATTTTTAATATTATTTTTATATTATATATTATATTTATATATAATATATTTTATATATATATTAATATATTTCATATATAAATTTAAAAAAATGTTTTATTTTTTGTTGGATCATAAATGACAATGGCGGTCCCTTGAATGAGTGAGTAATTCTTTTTGGTATTTTTTGTGTTGAATATATATATAAAATTAGTATATATATATATTTAATTAAATATATATATAATATATAATTATATATATATATAATATATATATATATATATATATATATAATATTATAATATATATATATATAATATAATACCCCTTTTAACTATTAAATCCCCATTTTTTTAATAATAGAATGGTAATAGCCCTTTTCAAAAATTTTCCCTTTTGATTGTAAATAAAAGAAATTCCCCTTTTACGCTTAACTAATTGGGGTCTATCTTCTATCTTTTATAATTTTAAGGCCGATAAAGCCGAATTGCCCTTTGAAATTTAATTTTTTTGAAACTCTTAATTTTTTAAATAAATGCAAATAAAATTACAATTTCCCTCTTTGAAGTTAAAAAAAATAAGAAAAAGAAAAATTACTTCAATCTACTGGAAAGGAAAGGTTATTGGTTTAGATAAAATAAATACTTTTAATTAGATCCAAAAAAAAATAATTGGGATAAAAAATCCGAACTAATGCAGGTAGGATGGGGCAAAAATAATACATTTTAATAATTGATATATATAATATATTTTATATATAATATTATATGATAACATTTTTTAATATGTTTTAAATTTATATTATAATTATAATATAATATATATATATATATAATGTATATATTATAATATATATAATATATATAATTATATTATATTATTATAATAATTATATATATATATATATATAATATAATTTAATATTAATTATATTATATATTTATTATATAATATATAAATATATATTATTATATATATATATATATATAAATTCGTCTAACATTTATTTTTATCTTTATAAAGTCTTGTAATATATAGGTGTAAGAATGCTCAGGAAACAAGAAAAGTAGTAAGAAGAAACATTGAGGCCAAGTCGAAAAGAAACAGCCCTAGTTTTTTTTTTTTTAACCCACCCCTTTGAATATCCCTTTAAAATAGGTTTTTGGTTTGTTTTAATGGTGAAGTTTATTTTTAGGTAATGTTCCATAATACGTTCAATTTTTTTTTAGGAAATAAATTTTTTGGTAAAAACAAAATAGCATTTGGGATTTTTAAAACATTAAAATTATTTTACATTCTTAATTAAAAAAAGAAATTCCCCTTAAATAAATTGTTCCCCCTTTTGTGGAATGCCCTAAATCACTGCCCGATGAAAGTTTTTCTTTTACCTTAAGCAACTATTTTTTTTGTCCTTAAATTTTTTAATTAAAGGTTTTTTAGAATACGAGAACCTGAAATGAGGAAAGGCCGGTATGAAAAACAAACCTCCGAAAAGTCTAAGTTCAATGCTTTTTTGGCAAATTTTTATTTTTTGTTTTATTTTTCGCCTGGTGGTTTATATATAATTTATTATATATAATATATATTTATATATTATATAATAATATATATAATATTTTATATTATATATAATTATATATTATAATATTATATATTTATATATATTTATATATTATATTTAATATATAAATATATATATTATAAATATTAATATATATATATAATATATATATATAATATATATTATATATATTTATATAATATAATATATAATATAAATATTTAATATATATATATTATAATAATATAATATATTATATATATATAATATATATAAATAATATAATATATATAATTAATATATTAATATATAATATTATTATAATATATATAATTATATTATAAATTTTATAAATATATAATATAATAATATATATATAATATATATATTATATAATAAAATATAATTATTATATTTATATTATAAAATTATATATATTTTATATATTACCTATATAAAAATATTATATATATTATAATAAATATATTATATATATTATATATATATTATATATAATTTATAATTAATTTTAATATATATTATATATATATTTAATATTATATATATATAATATATATATTATACATATTATACATATATATTATATTAATATATATATAATATTTAATATTAATAATATATTATATATAATATTAATATATAATATATATATATTATATAATATTATAATATTATATATATTATATATATATAATATATATTTATTAAATATATATATAAAATTTTATATATATAATTATATATAATATATTATAATAATATTATATATAATATTATATAAATATATATATATTATATTATATATAAATATATATATATAATATATTATATATTTATTATTTAAATATTATTTAATATATATATAATATATATATATTATATAAATATATATATAAATATAATATATATATATATATATATATTTATATATTATATATATATATTATATATTAATTATATATATATATTATGGAATATGTTGATACAATTATTATGGATAATATTTGTACTATCTTTATATAATTATATTATTTATATTGTATTTTAATGAAGTGATAATATATATATATATATATTATGTAAACATAATATAAATATATATATAATATATATATTAAATATATATATATATTTATAAATATATCTAATATATATTAATATATATAATATTATATTAATTTTTAATAAATAATAAATTTAATATATATAAATTAATATATTATATAATATAAGATATTGTAATAATATTATCAATATTAAATTATATTAAATATATTAATAATATTTATATATTTTAAAGTAAATATATTTAATATATATATATATATATATATTATTATATATTATTATAATATAAATATATAATAATTTATTATTATAAATATATATATTATTATATATATTATATATATATAATAAGAGATAATCAAATATAAATTTAACATATAAGTATGATACCGTTTTGTAACATATATATATATATATATGTAAAAATTTAGATAATATTTTACAGTAAAATATTTAGTAGTATTATAATATTTTACAGTAAAATATTTAGCTATATTATAATATTTTATAGGATATAATATATATTATATATTGTTGGACAAATTTGTTAATATATATATAAATTATTTCTATATATATAATATAATATATATATAATATATTATAATATATATTATATATAAAATATATATATATATACATATAATGTTATTATATAATTTTAATACTAGCCATGATTGTTTTTGAGTTTCTAATTCTGTTAATTTACTTTTGCTTAAATCACTTTATAATTTTGGGAAAAACATTTCCCTGGTTTCCACAATTAATCCACTTTTCAAAAGCCTTTCCTTGCCATTATTTTTCACTTTTTTTTTGTTTTTGTTTTTTAACTAACAATTCTTTTAATAATCTTTTTTTATGGCCGAATCTGACTTTGGTTTGGAGCTTTTTTTTTGGGATCGTAAAGTTTTTGGCGCCATGGAAATGTTTTTGAAATCCCAGTCCTCTTGAAAATTCAATAGTTTCCCCAATCCCTAGAATCAATCCCATTCCCTAAATCATTCCTAAATCTAGAATCAAATCTTTAGAATTTTTAATTAGAATTTGTTTTTACAAGAATCCCAATTTTGACTTCACGGTTTTTAGAAGAAACGATTTGAAAGAGAGGGGGAGAGAATGGGTTGAAAAAAGGGGAATGAGGGGGAAAGGAAAAACTTTTTTAGGGGTTTTAAAAGAAAAGAGAAATTAAGAAGGGGGAAATAAGAAGAGGGGGCAGAGGGGGATAAGATTTTATAAAAAAAGGTTTCGTTTGGATCCTTATTTGAGCCCCATTTTCGGTTTTGGGCCTAGCAAACCGCTTAGTTAAACAACTAAAAGAAAATAGTTTTCTGAAAGTTTTGGTTTTTGTAAAGGCCGCCGAAAAAATGTTACATTAAGAAGTTCTTGCTGAAAAGGAGAAGCCATTTTTTATAATTAATTTGGCCAACTCAAATTAAGCCATCTCTTGCCAAATCTTTAGGAATATTTCCTAAAACTACAAATATATTCATGTAATATTCCCTGTCCATTCCAAATGTATCTTTTTTTTTCCTTTTAATTATAAAAAAATTTAAATTAAAAGGCTAGCCTTTAGAAAGAGATTAGTGAGATTGACAAAATAACCTCTAACTGTCAACACTCTTTTCCATCTACTTGGAAATCAGGTAAAAAGAATTGGTTTCCATGACTTTTTAAATAATAAATAATTAATAAATAATAAAATAATAAATTTAATATATTTTAAAATATTTTTTGTACCTTAAAATTATTTTTAAAATTTGTTTTAAAAATAAGATGTTTTTGCCTATATTTAAATGAAATGGAATTTATTTAAATCGTTCCGTTGAAATAATATTTTTTTATTAATAATTTTAATTTTATCAATGCTTAATCTTTTGAATATAAAATAAGTAAATCAGATTAATTTGTTAAAATTGCTAGAAATTTTTTGAATAATTTACAATGTATTTTCAACTTTATTTTAATATTAGAAACATTAGACCATTAGAATATGTTAATTACAGCTTAATGTTTATTTTTAGAGAACTTTCATTTTAGAGGGGAAAAATAGCGTAATTTTTTCCCATTTTCTTTCTTTTTTTTAAATAGGTTTTTGGAAATTAAGCATTTCCCTTTTTTGGAATTAGAATTCTTTTTTTTGGAATTAAAAGCAGTCCATTTTTTTAACTCTGTTTTGGAATATGGTAGATGTCTTATGGAATTGTTTTTGGATAGGAAAAAAATATAAAGATTAAAAGCCTCTCCTGGAAATTGTTTCCGCGTTTTTATTAATTCCCTAAACTGGTGGCTGAGAAGAAGAAAAAATTTTAATTCTTACCCACTTGGCGAACAAACCTTTTGACCTGAACGATGTTAAAATGGTCCAATACCTTTCTGGATGTTTTTACGCTCCGTTGGAATTCGTGGGTTTTTGTTTTTTTTGGTTTGCGACTACAACACCTAAGGATGGGTAAGGAGAACGAAGGAAGGAAGTCCCATCAAACGGTACCTGGGAAATTCCCTGTTGACTACAAAGAGCCTAATTGTTTAGCAATTTTTCCGGTGAGAAAGGTGACTTTGCTTTGGGGTTCCCCAGCTAATAGACTCCAAATCCACAAACCTTTTATTTGGCCCCCAAGCTGTTTAAAGGTTGGAAATTCAAAATCTGAAAGTAACTGTAAAGTAACACGAAAAAATTTTTTATTTTCCAACAAAACAAGTTTTTTTACACTAAAGTTTTTTAAAATTAAGATAGGAAAATTTGGTATTACAAATGTAAAAATAATGATATATTTTCTTTTGGGGTTTCCCTCGGAAACCTTTTAAAAATTTATATGTGGGGTTAGCTCAGCTTGGGTAATAAATTTCACACACAAAAGGTTGGGTTTAAAAAGTTTAAAAGAAAAATATGTTTATGTTTTTCACGTAATTTTAAGGGAAACAAATTTTTTAAAAAATAAAATGGGTTGAACAGGAAAATTCCATTATAAGCCCCATTTTAAAAAAAAAGAGGCTAATTTTTTAAATTAACTTGTGGTGAAAAGTTGTTGAAAAATAACAAAAATTTTTGGGAAACCATTTTTAATATTTATAAAAAAAATATATTAATTTATTTTAATATTTTTGTGCGTTGGTTTTTTTTATTTGTTGTTTTTTTTTTTTTTTGTTTTTGTTAAGGCAAAAACTTTTTACAGAAAAAATAATAAACAAAAAATTTTAAGTAATTTTGGGCATTTTTTTTTCCTTTAAGTTGTAAAAACGGTTCTGAGGGAGGTTTTCCTTTTTAAGAATAACAATAGAAAATTTTTGCAAATTAACAGCTTTTAAAAATAATTAATTAAAGATTAAAGATTAATTATTTTTTTTTTTTTTTTTTTTTTATTTTTACCTAAACGAAAGTTTTAAAGAAGGGTTTAGTAATACCCAGTTTAAGTTGGGAAAAAAATTTTTCCGTTTTAATCATAATTGTTAAAAAAGTTTAATTTAGAATGCCTTGTTTTTAAAAGAATTTAAAAGAAATATAAAAACAGTTTCCAAAAATAGAGAATGGTAAAAAACGAAAGAAATCGAAAAATGTTTATGTTTTCCAAAAAAGGTTGTGGTTTCGTGGGAAAATTTGGGTTTTACAATATTCATTTCCATAATATATGAAATCGGAATAGTAAAAAAAAAGGGGGTTACGAGTAAGGAGGTTTTTGAAAAAGGGAAAAGGGGAAAAGTTATAAGGAAGCGGGCACTTGAATTGGATATTGTCCGAAAGGAAAGGGAGATTTGTCCATTGAGTTGGGAGAAAATCAAATTTCAGGGGAAAGGGATTATCTCGGCCTCCAGAGGTGGAGGGATTGGAAAAAATCTTTTGGGCCCAATTGGAATTCCCTCATTTTCTTCCTCCAGTTTTATTCTCCATTTCCCCCTTTTTTCCTTTTTCGCGCTGTAAATACTCTTTGACAAAACCAAACACACACACAAAACATCGTTTTTTATATATTATATTATATATAATTATATAATATAATATATATATATATATTATATATATTATAATATAATAATATTATATATATATATAATATATTATATTATATATTATATATATAATAATATATCGTTTTACTTTTATTAAATAATAATTTTAAATTAAATTTACTTTTTTTCAAACCTTAATTTCAATGAGATAATCACTAAAGATATTACATTATCCTCCGGCGAATATCTACAGGTGGTAAAAAATTTCGCTGATTTTTTTAAATTTTTTTTTTTAACAAAAACCGTTTTTTTTTTTTAAAAACCCGGTTTTTTTTTTTAAGTGAAAAGTTTATTGGTGTTTTTTTTTGGGTTTTTTTTTTTCTTTTTTTGAGTTTGAAAAAAATAAGTTTTTTTTCAATTATCGGAAATCCGTAATTTAGAAAAAATATAGATTAATAATTACCAAAGTGAGGTAAAACCTTTTGGGTCAGACCCCAGACCCCAACCAAGAAAAAAGGTCCCCCAAAACTAGGACCAAAAAGGTTCACGAAAGGTCAAAACCAAAAGGTCAACGCAAAGGTCACAAAGGTTCCCACCAAAAAGGTCCACGCCAAAAGGTCAAAAGTTACCCCACCAAAGGGTCAAACCAAGGTCAACAAAGGTCCCCCAAGAGGTCAGCTAAAGATAGCGCAACCGGTATAAAGAAAGAAAATCGCCCTAATTGAAAATCAAAAACAGAAAAATTATTAAATATTTTTTTGAACCTAAATCAAACCCTTTAGAAAAAAAAAATGTTTTTCCTTGACCTAAAAAATAACAGAATTGTTATATTTAGCTACAGAAAAATTGAAAATTTTATTTTACTGACCTGTAAAATAATTTTTAAAAATTTCCTCTACACAGGATTAATAAAAATCACAAATTATAACATACTTAAATTTGTTGGAAGATAAGGTAATTAACTACCTTGTTGAATTGCTCAATTAATAGCAGAAAATAGAAGAACTTTTTGGAAAGAACTTTTTGAAAAAGAAGGTTTCAAGACATTGTTCAAGGTTGAAAAAATAAGTTACCGCTTTAAAACATTTTTAAAGAACTAAACCCGACTAGAAAAAGGGGGAATAGCTTTTGTTTCCCCTTAATTAATTTTAATTTAACCATAGTGCAAAGAAATAACTTAAAATATTAATTACAAATATATAATTTTAATATTTTTTTTATAATAATTTTTTAAAAGAAAATTAATTTTTTATTTTTTGAAAATTCTGCAATTATAAATTAATTTTAATCAATTTAAGGAAAGAATCTTTTTATTTGTAATTTTTTGGAATTTTTCTGGTATAGTTTCAATTTAAAAAATATTTTTGAAAGAAATTAAATTTTTTATTTTGAACTTTGAAAAATTTTTTTTTTTAAGTAAATTTTTGAAAAATTTAAATTATATTTTTAATTTTTTTTGGTAAAACTTTGAAAAATTTTTTATAAATAATGTTTTAAAAGGCAAAATTTATTTATATTTTTGAAAACATAGAAAATCCAAAAAAGTGAATAATTTTAGTCTTTTTTAAATTTAATAGTACAGTACGACTTTCATTGAAAATAGAAAATTTTTTATTTGAAAAATTATTTAAAAATCAGTTTTGAATATTTTTTTTTTGGAAAACTTTTTGGAAAAAATAAAGATATTTTGAAAGAATTCAGTGGTTTTTTTTTTTTTTTGAAATTCTATGGAGAAAATGTTTTTTGATATTAAGTTTTTTTTTTTTTTTATTTTTTTTAAGAAAAAATATTGAGAACTTAGTTTCTTTTTTTGTTTTTAATAACTTTTATATCTTAAGATTTGGGCGGTTTTGTTTTTGGAAATTTTGAAAAAATTAACTTTGGAAACTAATTAAGTTTAATCATGAACTATGTTGAAAACCAATTTAGTCCCTTTAAAAACAAAAGTCTTCATATTTTTCAACATTGGTTTTGGTTCCAATCCCTTCTGCTACCTGGTTTTCAAGAAAGGCTAATAGCCCGGACCAGTTGACCATATGGAGCTTCAGGAAGGAAAGCTGAAAGGGGATTATAAAGAAGAAATGTTGGGGATTTCAACAGAAGAAACACGGATAGGACCAAATGGAAATGATACAACTCAAGAAGACAATAACAGAAAGATGTTTTTTTTAATAAAGAAAGAAGAACAAATGAATGTTAATACAGAAGTAAAAGACCTATGGGACGGAACAGAAACCAAGAAGAAGCAAAATAAGGGAGCAAAACCTAAAAGATAAAGGGGAACCCACAAAGGAATATGGGAACCTTCCTTCGCCAAAGTAATACTTAACCCTCTTCTAAAACAATTGATACAATATGTCGTTTAAACCAAATCAAGAGACAGCTTTTTGGGGACTGGCAAATCAAAAACCAGGGAAATACCCAGGAAAATTCAGCCAAGAAATACCAAAGGTGCTCCAAAAGACAAATGTGTAATACATATAATTAATTTAAAGAAAATAATACATTTAAATGCATTGAAATACAAAACTTCCCCTTTCCAAATAAAAAGAAAAAACTTTATTCCTTCCCCTGGATGGCCAAACAGAAATATTTTTAACAATAGAAGTGGGGAGTTTAGTGGGGAAACTTGGGGGAACAGCCCCAACGCCAGTGGAATTAACTCCTATATGGAGGACCAAACCTCCAGAATCCGTTGGGGACCAGCCCAAAATTACTTTTTAATTAATCCCCTTTTTAAAAAATATGCCAAATAGCCACCCTTAAACAACAGGCTGGCAAAAACAACCCCTTTCCCTACAATGCAACCCCTGGATACACCCATAATCCTATAACAATGGACCCTTAATGGAA
>JABUQX010009188.1:0-12500 GCA_015478945.1 Trachelipus rathkii
TATATATTATATCTAATATTATATATTATTATTATTAATTTCTATATAATATATACATTTTATGTATATGTGTATGTGTGTGTGTTCAAATTGTTACGCTTATAATTGAAGGCCCAATTTGAATTTTTGCAGAGGAAATTACTTAAGGTGTATTTTTTCAACCTATAACGCGTGAGGGTGTGGAAGATGAGCAGTACTATATATAAAATCAGAATTAAGACGTGCAATAATATCCGGATTACTGTTAATAAGTGTTTACTCTGTGCGGTGTTCTGTTTGACTTGCCGGCTAGTGGAGGCAGAGCGCCGGCCCGTGGTTTCCGTTGGTGTTGTATTTCTACGAGAATCTTGCGCTCTTCTTTTTAGCTCTCGGGCCCCCCGGTGTGGCTCACACATACCGTTCATTGTAGGACGTTCATCCCGAGAGGAAATACTTAAGGGGTTTTTTTTATCATTATTTTTTATATATATTATATATTATAGTATAATTATAATATATTAATCTATTATAATATATATTATAATATTATAAATGATTCCTTAGTTTTTGTAAAATAATTAATGAAATTGTTTCCAGTTTCGAATTTAATAATTAATTTTAAATTATATATCTAAAATAAAATTAAATAAATTAAAGATTAAAAAAATAATTGAAATTAAGATTAAAATTAAAATTAACTCTCCAAAAGGTTATGCTACTCCTCAAGTTTAAAAATTTTTTTTCTTCTCAATTATCTAGTTTAGTCGAAAAATGTCGGAGCTTCGTACAAAAAGTAGCTAAGTATGGGAGGGTTTAAGATAGGTAAAGGGCAATCATCACATCAGAAGATTATTTTGAATCAATACCATCACGACTTCTTTATGTATGAACATACTTTGCCTTATAGATTAGTTCTGTTTCTAGAGGAGAAAGAATAACTTCTTTCTACCATCTCTCTCTCTTCTTCCTATCTCTCTCTCTCTTTCACTTCAACCTCCTCTCTTATTCTTTTTCTTTGTTACTGTTGTCAAGTTTTCCGGAGAGATTATCTTACCCTCTCCCTCTTCTTCTATTCTGCTCTCTCTCCTCTCTTCTTCTCCTCTCTTCTCCCTCTCTTTCTCTTCTAGCTGTTCTTATTGCTGTTTTCAATTATTCCATTAGAGAGGAAGGATTTCTCTATCTATCTACTCTTTCCTCTCTATCTCTTCTAATGCTCTCTCTCTTCTCAATCTTCTCAGCTCTACTCCTTACTCTATTTTTATTATTTATATTTTCTCGTCATTTATAATTTGTAATGCTAAGTTAACATTTGTAAAAAATAATTCTTTGTTCTTACATGTATATCATATATTTAAAGTTATTAATATACTAATTAATTGATATTTATTAATTAGTTACATTATTTCGTACTGTCATATTATTATGGATTGAAGTTTTTATGACATATAATAATATATCAATATTATATTATTATTTTTATTATATTATTATTATTTATTTTTATTTACATTCTTTACAATTTCTGTTATTTTATCAGGGGTTTTATTAATTTTATTATATTTTATTACTGATTATTTTATTATTTATTTTTTTCTTATTATTATTATTAGATATATTTTCATTATATAGAATATTTTTAAAAAATATATATTCCGTTTGTTATAATTATATAACTTTAATATAATGTTTTCTTTATCTATATATATCTATAATTATATTATTAATTATAATTATTATATATAATTTATATTTTTATTATTAATAATTATTATTATCATTCTGAGTTATTTATATTTAATATTATTTGGCTCCAATGGCACGAAAGTCCAGATAGCTTTCTCATCTAATATAATTTCGTATTTAGCTTTATCTCTTACTATATATGTTTATTTTATTTATTTTATATTAATTTATCTTTTAATGAAATATATTATATATTTATTTTTAATTATTATTATTATTATTAATTATTGTTATTCTATTAATTATTAATATTATTAATTCAAGTACTATTATTATTAATAAATGTTATTCTTAATATCTTTTTGTAAAGTTGTACATTTTTATTTTAATAATATTCATTACATATTTCTTTTCAAATAAATACAAAATATTGTACCTAAATTACATAGGAAGTATTATTTTTAAAAAGTTCTAAATCAGTAAATAAATAAAATGAGTAAATAACATTCTTAATTTTATCTGATATTTCAATATATATAATATATGTATATATATATCATATATATATATATATATATATATATATATATAATATTATATTATATTTAAATATATATATATATATATATATACTATTAAATATAAATATATAATATATTTATATATTTATATATATAATATATATATATATAGTTATACTATATATATATATAATATATTATATATATATATTATATAATATATATTATTTATATAATATATAATTATTCTTATGCAAACTTTCCAGGGCTCCTCTTCTTGACTCGGGGGATGCCTCGGTCACGCTGAAAAGGTGGGGGCCGTAATCGTCAAGGCAATGACGGGTTCATTCCATCTTTCACTAAATCTTTTTCTCCACACCCCCCCCCAAATATGTTCGGATGAGGAATGACTCTCGTCATCGGAGAGAGAATTGCCTATCGGGCATGGAAAAAACTTGTTCTGCTATCACTCTAACTAATTTTTCTTCTGCTCGGAATCGTTTGCAGGTATTATTCGACAGGCTAATCGCACTTTCACAAAAGAAAGTGCGACAACCAACTTGGCTCTCAATACTTGAAAAATTTCTGCCTTCTTTGCAAAAATCATTAATACTTTTGTAAATATGGCCTTTCCTTCCATTATTGCTTGCGGTTACTTAGCTAAACTTCCTACGAAAGGCTAATTCTCGGCTCTTTTTTCATCTAATTGCTACCCTGGACGTTTCGGATCCCATCCTCCTGCTTCTTACTCATCTCAGTTTCCATGCGTCTTCCCGTGATTAGCATGATGGGTGTCATGGATTTGAGATCTATGAAGTGTCAGGAAGGTAGTGGCGGATGGCTTCCTCCGGTTTGAGGGAGTGTGCTTCCGAGCTGGCCCCTGTCTCGATCAACCTCTCTTCTCTATGGCTAATTTACATTAGTACATTCATCAGTGCTGGAAGCGGCATATGTCCAACCCGATTCCGAAAAAGGGCAGCCGCTGGTCTTCTAACTATCGTCCTATAGCTCTCACTTGATTATTCTATCTAAGATCTTTGAAACTTTCTTACTTTCCTGGATCATCTGGAGTCTCATTCCTTCTTTCAGATCATAAGTATGCTTTCGACGCGGGTTAACTGGTGAATATATCCTATCTATACTGATTTTGGTCTTCTGCCCTTAAGGCTATGGGAAGTCTGTGAGTGGTGGCATCGATATAATCAAGGTTTTGATCGGTATGTCATTGCGGTCGCTTACTCTATAAAGCTCCCTTCTTGGGTATTCTCCTTCTCTTGCTACTCTGCAGTTTTCTCTTGTCGATCCATTTCAGCACTCGTTGAGGAGCGTCCTATTCCTCCTCTCATGTTAACTGTTGTGATGTTCTCAAGGTTTCGTATCTCAACTTTATTCTTACTTTATCAACGATCTCTCAGTGTACTTCTAACTCTGTTCACTTTATGGCCGATGACTCAACTCTCATTCTTTCACTCATTTACAAATTGCTCCTCTTAATTGATACTAGATTGGCATCTGTCTTAGGTTTATCATTTTAAGTCTAAATCTAGAGATTATAAACCCTTGTGAAAATTTTTCAAACTTCTTTTTTTGGGGGGAAAAAGTTAAACTCAACTTACATCTCCCTCTCAAAACACCTCCTAACCTTTCCTATTTTTCGACGGTTCTAACGTCTCACTGTTGACAACTTCAAACATTCTTGGTCTGAAACAAATAAACAAAAATTATCTTGAAAACCTAATATCAACAAGGTTGTAAGGTGGACCTCAAAGAAACTGGGAGTTCTGTTCAAATTGCGGGAATTTTTTTTCATCTGCACAGCTACTTCAGTATCTATATGGTTAATAGAAGTGTGGAAGTACTTCTCTCAATCTGGGGGTGCTCCGGCTCCACCCTTCTATTGGATAGAGTTGAGTCTAAAGCTAAGGGACTAATTAACTGTCTTTCTAACTCTCTTGACCTCTATCTCTGCGACGTAAGTTGGCACTATCTCTTTCTATAGGTACTACAACGGTAGATGCTCAGAGGATTTGGAACTCGCATTTCCACTCCATTAAACGGTAGATGCTCAGAGGAGGTGCCATGCTCTCGCATGCATTTTGCCATCTTCTGTGTGAGCATTGAAAAATCCAGACTCGTTCGTTGTGGTTGGTGCCTTTCCAGCCACTTCTGATCTGTGGAACTCATTGCCATCTTCTGTTTTCCTACTGTTTTTAATCTTCCTCTCTTTTAAAACCCACGTCTTCGCACACCGAGGAGATTTGCGTTTAGGCTTGGCTTGGGTGGGCTTTCCTGTGTTTTATTTCTGCACCCATCCTTGAAAAGGGCCCCAGCCCGTGAGTGACTAAACTGTAAAAATATATTAATATATATATATATTATTATATATATATTATTATATATTATTATTATATATTATATTTTAATATATATATATATTATATTAATATATTATATTATATATATATCTATATATTATATAATAGTATATATATATAGATAGGCTCAATGTTAATAAATCCCTTACGTTTTTCTTAAATCATAAAATTTAAAGTTTCATTTTTAAAACTTGTTTAAATTTTTATAAACTTTGGGAAAAAAAATACTTACAATAAATGTAAATATATTTAATGGAAGTATGAAGTTTTATAAAGCCACGACATCATTCCTTTTATATTAAATAAATAATATATATATTTATATATATATATTATATATATATATATATATATTATATTATTATATATATATAATAATATAATATATATATATTATTAATATTATTATTATATACTGTGTATGTATGTTAAAATTACCTTTATCCTTTAATTTATTTCAAATAGATTTCCTTCATTTATTTTTACTCCACGCATACTCGCAAATATATGAATCAATCAATCTCTTTATGATCATCCTTTTTGGTTTTTCAGTTTTATATTTACAAAACATCACGTTACTTTCACCGTATGTTTTGTTCAAAATGCATATTGGATAATAGAACAAACTGTGAATAAAATTAATTTTTATCTTTTAAAAAATTGAACTTTCTTAATCTATGCAATATAACCTATCTTACCCATAATCTAACTATGTACTTATCTTAACCTACCTACCTAACTAAACAACCGAACCTAACCATAACCTAACCTAACTAACCTAACCTAACATAACTAACTAAAATATATCAATATGTTACTTAAAAGAACATAACCTAGGTCCTAGAGTTCAGATACTATAAAAATAATGATTTATGTTACCTCCGCAAGAAGTTATTGAATTTAACACACAGTGGTTGACAAATATTAATTCCTCTTTGTTTTAATGTAATGATATTAAATATACCATAAGAAACCTAAATACAATAATTAAAAATTGAAGAACAATTTCCAAGATTTTTTTTTAGCACAGATGATTAATAATTAAATTAAAAATGTTAAAAAAATTAAAATATAAATAAAAATTCAAAAGAAAGAATTAAAAAATTTTATCGAAGCTTCACCCAATACTGTAAATATGGAATAACTTATCTTCTCTTTCATAGGGCAACTAATTTTACTTTTTCCATTATTAACCCAAAACCTTCCACCACCAAAGAACGTAAGAAAAATTAACATGACCCTAATAAATATAATATATATATATATATCATCATACTATAATATATTATATATATATATATATATATATATATATATATATATATATAATATATATAAATATTATATATGATTTATAATTATATATAAATATAATATATTAATAATATATATTATAATATTATATATTAAAATATATATATATATATAACATAATATAATAATTAATATATAAATTATATATAGAATATAAATTCTATATTCTATATTATTAATTTAATTAATAAGATAAATAAATAATAAACCTAATAAAATAATAAAAGTAAAATCTATAAAGCCGCAAATAATTTATTTTGTGTATAATAATATATATTTTTTACAGAAGAATAGACACACACCGGCTTGAAACGGGCAGTAGCCCTCTAGAGAGGTGTCGAGAATGTACGTTCAGCAAATTATTAGTAATCCGCGCACGAGCTATAGGACGAAGCTAAACTAAGGTAGAGAATTGTCACATTATACGACAACAAACGAGCTCAGTTGCGAAAATCCTGAGACCCTATTATGGTGTGCTTTTGGTGAACCTAGCTAATACACTGAGACGGTTATGCGCTTAAATATTAAATAATACAATATTAAAAATATAGAAGCCAATATATTCAAATTATACAAATAGTTGTGTTAGTTCTGTTTACCTAATTACATAAGTTTATAAATATACATTAACTATACAAATTATTAACTTTTCAATATCAAGAAACATATTTAGGTTTTGTGAACATTTAAAGAACTATAAATTTTAAATCACATATCTAATCTGACACCCTTCATAGTCTTTAGATAATTTACACTATATGACAAACTATCATTCATTGATCTATTTCCAACTTTACTGTCATATAATTATTATGCCATCTCACTTATATCAATTTTTAATTAACATCTTATACCGCTCATGTACTATACACTGTATTTTTAACTTGTCTCCACACTATAGCATCTTCCACCTTTATTAAATTCAAAATTTACCTTTCTACACTATATCTTCAACTGCTATTTAAATTATTCACCACTATTTGCTTATTAATACATTAATTAACATTATTACCCACATATTCCCTCCTGTCTTTTTATTAGTCGATGGAACATTCAGCTCATTATTCACCCATTCACAGCAAGATTCAATATGATAGCAGGGGAATTCCACAGCCCCATCTTCTAGCTCTTACTAGTTTAATGACAGACTATAAGAGTATTTTTGAATAACTTATGTACGATTAACTGTATGATGAGATTTATATGTTGTAAGGATGGTAATATATACAAAGTGTACGTCCCTCAATTATATAACACTCAAGTGGGTAAACGCCAGCCTTGCGGCTCGTTCATCTATCAAGTATATAATGTATGAGTATATATAGATTGAGAGTATAGTTATTTTCTTTTATTCATTTATACTATGGCTTTAATATAATAATAATTCATAATAACTTCTAGTACTTTTTAAGAATAACAAATGATTCACTGCATGCACTCATCTCAGATTTAATAAAACAAACTGAATAAAAAAAAATAGTGAATGTTTCTATAATCTTAATATATTTATAATTCATTTATTAAACACAACCCGACCTATTAATAGTAATTATTATGCATATGATTACTGAACATCCTCCCCTTAAGTCCCGCAAATAGTCTATCCTACTGAATAATACCAATCCACAAGAACTCATTGCAAAATCCTTGTCCACCGTCTCCACGATTATTACATTTTCCTTCCAACTCTATTAAAGTCACTTTGGTGTAAAAAAGAAGTCGTTGTTCATTTCACCCCCCTTTCCTATTTTCCTTTTTCTTTCAAGCTCTCTTAATGTTCAGGTAAACTGCTTTTTGATTTGCTTCCGTTTTATATTTGCAACTTATCCCTATCCGCTTTCGCAACTCCTAATCATATTATTTCATCCTAATTTATATATAATAGCATAATATCTTCTTTCATCTCATACTTATACTCGCAATAATAACTCTATACTACCTATTACCTATTATAATATATAATTCTTTAGTAACAAATAACTCCCTTTTATACTACTACTTATTCTGTCCACAGCTATAGCCATCACTATAATAATAATAATCACATAATAATATATAATAATCAGTAATCATAATAATTAATATAATAATAATAATAAATAATAATAATAAATAACAAGACTACTATAATAAAAATCTTAGCATAATAAATAATAATCATATTAATCTACTAATACATCATCATAATACATATATCAGCAATGATAATCGATAATGATAATCGTATAATGATAATTGTTTACCAATCTGTAATAATTAATTCCACTAATAAATAATCAATAATTTCGCAATAAATAAAATACTCACATCTTAATTACCCACTAATAATAATAATAATAATTATAATGAATAATAGTGAAAATGAAAATATTAATATAGAAAATCAATACATAATAATAATAAATAATTAATAATAATAAAATTAATTAAATATAATAAAATCATTTCCAACATAATAATAATCACTAATGAATAATAATAACATAATAAAAATAGCATAATCTCTGGTTAGTATATAATAACTCATTTTATCATAATATAATCTCTTTTTACCCATTATAATAACTTATCTCTAACTCCCAATCCATACTTATAAAATTATAATAATAATATATGCAAACATCCCAATTACCCTCATAATAATAATAATAATACATTAATAATAATTAATTTAGATTTTTAAAAATTAAAAGTTTCAATTAAATGTTTATAGATAACTAATTACCATTATCAAAAAAAAATAATAATCTTAATAGTAATAATAATAATAATAATACATAATAATAATTAAGACAATATTATATACTATTAATACATTAATAATCAACCTATAACTTCATGGATATTAGGATGATTTTCACTAATATTAATAATAAATAATAATAATAAATAATTAAATAATTATAATAATAACTATAACTCAGCAATATCGATCAACTATACTCCTTCTCTGCCACCATTAAGTACTACTACCTCAGCATTCTACTAACTCATCCACCTCCCAAAAATCTCCTTTTCCCCTAACTAGAATAAATAATAATAAATCAAATAATCTTACCTCTCCAATAATAATAACTTCGCCAAAAATTTCCTATGCTCATATCAAATTTCCAGTCTTATTATATATGCTTACATACATTTACCCTATTCTTCCATATTACGCCATACTCCCCTTTTATCTTTCGCAACCATCCTCCCCTACGTCAAACTTAATACTTCCTCTATTTATTCTTATATATATATTAACGCAATAACTCTTTACTCTTACCCTACTTTATTTATAATTATATTTATAGTGACGCAACATCCCTTTCCATTTCTTGCAAATGACTCTATCTCTTATTCTATACTCGAAGGGACAACATAAAAGTGACATATCTCTCACATCCCTTCCAAGCGCTTCTCGTGCAAGCCTAAATAAATTTACAAAGAAAGAATAAATACTAAATATAGATCCCCCTCTCTATTTTGCAAGCATTTGTCCCGGTCATTCAAACCTAACCCTCCCGCGTTCCACACGGTTCCGTTAGATATAAATAACGCTAACTATATCATCTCCCTCTTAATTTTATATTATATATTATACATAATATCGTATACTCATATATACCTCCTCATTTCCCTAATCTACAACATACATCACTACTTAATATCTCATACTTTCTGCAACAGGTATCATTCCTTCCTCCTTTTATAAATAATACGCAACTTCGCTTCCCTCATGATCGATATACTCATAACCCTTGTGCCTCCTCGCAAGAGTTACTTCCTTCCTTCCATTGGTTCCTCTTCGCTATAAAGCATATTTTAATGCCTCTTTGACTGAAACTTTACCCCCATTTCGCCCTTTTTGTGCTCTCATATTCTTTCTTCGTTCCTCCAATTAGATAGTCGTCTATTACTGCTTCCGTTAGATATATTAAATTCAGACGAACAACTTTCTGCTTTTCGAAGCCCCTAGCTTATTCCCTTAGCAGGTCCTATCCCGCGTGCTACCTCATTTTCTGCTTCGTTACATAGTAAATGGCGGCACCAGCTACATTTTTTCCCTCGACTCTAACTGGCCTATCAAATGATAAGGTAACTCTTTATTAAAAAAACCTCAAAGCCGATGTCTGCTTCGTCGATTGCCTGAATAACAATATTCTTCCCTGTTTCCCTTAATCTTAATACTATTGATAAATCTAAACACCGACGAGCTCCCCTTCCCCTTTTCGCAACTCCCTCAGCAGAAGAATTCCCTTTAGCAACTCCCCCTTCCCCTATTACTGTTGAGAAGCGCTCCACTATTTCTCAACATATCAAGTATAACTCTCACATCCTACTCACCCTCTACTAGTCTTGCTTTTTCAGTGTGCATACGCTACTTCTCTTCTTCCCTTACCCAATCTTAGCGTCAAACATTTTAATTCCTCTAATCTTCCACCTTCTCTCCTAATTCACGACCCTTCCTTGATCTAGCGGCGAGAGCTGCGCTGGCTGTCCCCTAATACATAGAACCCCGTATATGCAGTCACATAGCATAATTTTGTCTTTCCCCTGATAGTCATAGCTCATAGTGGAAAGGAAGGAGTAAGGAGGTGTCGGAAGCCGGTATTTCCCGGTAAATCCCGGAGTCCAGGGACCCGCCTCCCGGCAACTGTCACCACCCTGAAAATATGCACGCAATGAAATAAGAGAAAGTGGAGAAAAAAGGAGTCCCCGGATGTCCGGACTAGTCCCTCGGTTCAAGAAGATCCGAGTGTCCCAGGTCCGGAGCTAAGCCGACGTAGAGTATCTCATTTGAGGAATTTGCAAAGTCCTTGTACGGCTCAAACCCGCAACCTTCACCCGTCACCCTCCGTCTCGCCGCCGGCCAAAGCGCTCCCCAGCTATCTCGAGCACACTCTCGCCGAGCAACACCGCCGCTCACGACACCTCCCCTACACTAACGCCTCAACCTCCCGTCCCACATTCGCAACGCCACCCGCTACCGTCTCTCACCCTGACACGCCACACGCATCCCCGTTCCACCCTCGCGGAACCTCCCGCCACTTTATCCCCGCACCGCCACCTCCATTCCTCGAGTAACGGATAATGGAAGAGTTTCCCTACATATCCCCAATCACTAAGCGAAATCCTCCCCCTCTACATAACCTAACCGCGCAAACTATTAGGCGCGGTTTACCCCACAGCGTTACACTCGCCGTTGGAGCACCTGACGGCTCTTACGGTGGTGCACAGAAAGACCTATCCAGAGTAGCGTCGAGAGCGAATAATAGATCATGGCCTTCTATTAATCAACAACTATAAGTCAATTTCTGACGACTTGAAGAGATTAGCGATACTCGAAATTTGTGGTAATATATACATGGCTATACCGCTGTCCGTGAGTGCGTTGCATTCTGGTATATATAATAATTATATAATGGATCCTCGTCTATAGACGAGGTTTACGTGGCGTGCACTCCACCTTTACAAATTCCAATATTAATATATATATGTTACCGAATATTTTACAGATTTTAGAGTTTCACACGAATATATGATACCAACAATGATATCACGGATAATTAAATAACCGTTTTATAGTTGGCAGATTAAGGTTTATTCTATATTTCAGATGACAAATTTTAATTTTAAATAAGTTATTTATTCAAATTAGTTTAATAATAATTAGATAACCCAAAGTCTTAGTCTATATAAATATAACCTTAAATATTTTATTATCATATTAAAGTTACGTTTATTATCCACAATTTGATCCACATTATATACCAATATTAGGAAAATGTCATGTTCTGCCCTTCTTAACATAGGTAGTTTTACCCATAATCTTATATTAAAAATATATATCAATTATATATTATAAAGATGTATATCGGTATATTCTATATTTACTAATATGTAAATACACATATATAAAAGGTATAATATATATATAATATATTATAATATATATAATTAATATATATATATTTCATATTTATCTCCAATCTATGTTAACATATGATTTTTTTTTATGTCTCATACATTTAATTGGAAGAAAATAAATATTGGTTATTATCAGTAATTTATAATTCTTAATAATAATATATTATATTTCTTATATTTCTAAATATAATATAATATATTTAAATCAATCTATATATAATATATATAGCATAGCACGCAATATAAATATTATAATAGGTATATTCAATCATTACAATTAATCCATTCAGAAAAAATACAGAACAAATTGTTATTATATATTAAAAATCTAGTTAATTAAATCAACTCTAATATTCCCTAATATGAAATTGTTCGGGGACAGTAACCAACCTTATACGCTTATCATTCCCTTTACCCCGATAAGTTATGATATTTCATCCACCTTCATATTCTGTCGCCAATACAGTCGAAATTTCTATCTGAACTCACTGGTCCAATACATCATCCTTACAGGAAGCCATACATCATCCTTACAGGAAGGCTCATGAGACTTATTTTGCTTGCTTTTAATTTTAGATCTGGATTTCTAATTCTTTTGTGATTTTCAGTCAGTGTTGACATTAAAATAAAATTTAACTTTACATACTTTACAGTTCCTTTCTTTATATATATATATATATATATATATATATATATATATATATGTATAATATAT
>JABUQX010009188.1:17500-25000 GCA_015478945.1 Trachelipus rathkii
ACCCGAGATTGAGTTAAGCCTAACGGCTAATCATCGACCCAGGTGTTCGATGCGCATGAGAGAGAGAGCGAGCGAGCGCGCGCGCGTGCGTGCACATACACCCAATGTTATTATTATTATTATTACGTCGAAGAAGTGATCCCCGAAGGGGATCACTTCTGAGTTGTTTTTTAAAGGGATCGTTTTTTTACGCACTCCGACGTTGCGTTCCGCCGTGGCCGCGTCTTCGCATCCGGTTCCGCCGCCGACGTTGAGAGCCAGCCTGCCTCCGCCTCCGAACTTATCGTATCGTGCTAAAATTTGGAGGATGGTTAGATGATGAGGTAACCTCAGTGTATACGAAGTTACGTCCCCGTGGGTCCCCCCGAAGGGGGGACCCACCCCCATTAAAACATTAAATATTGACGTAGAAAGCTGAAATTTGGTGAGAGGCTTCAGAGTTGAGTTTCTAGAAATACTTGGTATGGGAATCTGTGGAGTTGGCTCCGGCACCGGTGCTGGAGCCACTGCGGTGCCGAGTTAATAAACAGTCGTATAACAACAATATTGATGTGCTTATATATGTTATTGGATCTGTAGATTTCGAAAATAATGGTTTCAGAACCATTAAGAAAAAATAAATCAATAAATAAATAAATAAATAAATAAAATTTCTTATTTTTTGTTTATAACTTACAAATTTACGTTTTTACATACCCTAAAGCAGTAAATCACTAAATCAAACCACTATCCAACCTCCCTCCTGACCATCTGTGATCTATTGATCTATTGATCTATTGATTAAGGTCAAATTTTTACTAAAATTTTAATGTTTTACATACCCTAAAGCAGTAAATCACTAAATCAAACCACTATCCAACCACCATCCATCCACCTTCCTAGCCATCCTTGGTCTATTGATCTATTGATCTATTGATTCAAGTCACATTTCGAGTATCATTTTGGATAAACATAACATAAAATCAAGTTCTTTATACAAAGATCAATCAATATATGTTGACGTAACAAAGTTTTCACATTAATAAAGCTAACATAGCATCATCTAAACTAAGAAAATAATACCCAAAGACAAACATAACACATCTTAAGCAGGAATAAACTGTTAACATTAACAAAGTTCCACACTTAACACCAGTAAAGCAACTAACACGGTATGCAAAACGTAACCTAATCTTACTTTTTCAAGCATAACTCTAACATATTAACGTTAATCTTACACTAACACAGTAACATTTAACTAAAATTTCTCACAACATTGGTTAATTATCATACAGAGCAGCGAAAGTATGCTAACGTAACAAAGTTTTCACGTCAATAAAGCTAACATAGCATCATCTAAACTAAGAAAATAATGCCCAAAGACAAACATAACACATCTTAAGTAGGATTAAATTGTTAACATTAACAAAGTGTCACACTTAACATCAGTAAAGCAACTAACATGGTATGCAAAACGTAACCTAATCTTACTTTTTCAAGCATAACTCTAACATATTAACATTAATCTTACACTAAAAACAATAACTTTTAACAAATTATCTTACATTTTAATTATCATACAGACCAGCGAAAGTATGCTAACATAATAAAGTTTCCACATTAATAAAGCTAACATAGCATCAACTGAACTAAGAAAATAATGCCCAAAGACAAACATAACACATCTTGAGCAGGAATAAGCAGTCAACATTAACAAAGTTCCCCACTTAACACCAGTAAAGCAACTAACATGGTATGCAAAACGTAACCTAATCTTACTTTTTCAAGCATAACTCTAACATATTAACGTTAATCTTACACTAACACAGTAACATTTAACTAAAATTTCTCACAACATTGGTTAATTATCATACAGAGCAGCGAAAGTATGCTTACGTAACAAAGTTTTCACATTAATAAAGCTAACATAGCATCAACTGAACTAAGAATATAATGTACAAAGGCAAACCAGACACATCTTAGGCAAGAATAAACTGCTAACCTTAACAAAGATCCATACTTAACACCTGTAAAGTAACTAACATAGCATGCAAATACGTAACCTATTCTTACTTTATCAACCATATCTCCAACATAAAGATGTTAATTTACACTAACATGGTAATATTTAACTAAAATTTATCACAACAATGGTTAATTATCATACTGATCAACAAATATACTCTAACATAATAAAGTTTCCCCATCAATAAAACTGTATCATAACCATACCTAACCATCATAATACCTAACGAGTAAAGACGAATAAAGTAAAGTTTTTAGGCTTATCTCTTTTTAGACTCCGTCACCTTTCAGAAAATATCAACTCTAAACATGAAAAATGATTTTATGCTTTAACCATTTGCATAAAGTGATGCAATACTTATTATATTTGACCCTCTGTCAGGAATACAAGCAATGTAGCAGTCGCCATTTGGTTTACGATTAAATATAAATATTATAAGACTTAGACTATGATAGGATTCGTATGAGGGTTGGAATCAATTTCACTTTTGGCGATGATCAGTCACCTGACTGGAAATACTATGTAAAGGTCCTTGTAAAGAGGACATCCGTAGGAGCAGAATGAGAGATCATCATACCAACACAGCGAAAAATGTCTTACTGACGAAATTCGGATGTATAAACAGCTCTAAAAGGTAACGAGATTCTTTCTTTCAACCAATCAGAAGAAAGTAAACAAGAATACAACGCACGAACGAACCATATCAGTTCAAAAGGGTATATATTCTCGTTCGACAACAACAACAACAACAACAACAACAACAACAATAACATAGTACAAAGATAAGTTCTTTGGATACTAACCAATGAATATATGCTAACGTAACATTGTTTTCACATTAATAAAGCTAACATAGCATTACCAGAGCTAAGAAAATAATGTACAACGACGAATCTAACACAACTTAAGCATGAATAAACTGTTAACATTAACAAAGTTCCACACTTAACACCTGTAAAGTAACTGACATTGCATACAAAACGTAACCTATTCATACTTTTACCAAACATATCTCCAACATATTAACGTTAATTTTACATTGACACAGCAATATTTAGCAAGAATTTATCATAACCTTGTTTAATTATCATACAGAGCAGTGAAAGTATGCTAACGTAACAAAGTTTCCACATTAATAAAGCTAACATAACATAACCTGAACTAAGAATATAATGTACAATGACAAACCCGACACACCATACGCCCGAATAAACCACTAACATTAACAAACTTTCGCACTTAACAACAGTAAAGTACATAACACTTCATCCAAAACGTAACCTATTCACACTTTTTCAAGCATATCTCTGACATATCAATGTTAATTTTACATTAACATCGTAATATTTAACAAAAGTTTAGCATAAACCTGTCTAATCATCATACTGACAAAGAATATAATGCTGACGTAACAAATGTTTTACATCAAGTTCGTAACATTTAACAAAAAATTCATCATAACCTCGTCTAAATATCATAATCCCCAGCGAATAATCACAAACATAACAAAGTTTTAACCAAACATAACAAAAAATAACAAAATTTTATCCTAACATAACATAAAAATAAGTTCTTTGAGTAAAATATCACAGTAAAACGTAATAATTTACTGATTTTAAAGCAGTAAATCAGTAAATCAGTAAATCAAACCACCCATCCCTGCAGTCCCCTACCCGTCCCACCCCGCCTGTGATCTATTGAACTATTGATTCAAGTCATATTTCATGTATCATTTTGGACAAACATAACATAAAAATATGTTCTTTATATACTAACCTACGAATATATACTTAACCAACAAAGTTTTAGCATCAATAAAGCTAACAAATCATAACCGCTACTAGGAATATAATGTACAAATGCAAACCTAACATACCTAGCGTATGAATAATCAGCTAACATCCTGAAAAATTCCCTACTGATCAAGGTAAACTAGCTAACAGATCATACAATACTCGATATGTTCTCACTTTTCGAGCATATTAGCAACAGGTAAAGCCGTATTATCTAACAAAATCCCTTAACAAAGTGACCAATCTATCAAACATGCCACCATATTGAACTATGAATTGACACTATCTTCATCAAAGTGTCACTCGTTTTGAGTATAACATCATTTGACCTGTGAATAAACGTAGACATTAGCAAAAGTCTAGGGCAAACCTAACATTATTCAACAAAAACTTAACCTAGGTTCACGTTTCTAACACATCATCGTCAGTTAACACAGTAATATCTTACAAAAACTCATCATTTCTCTAACAAATCAGTGTTATTTCCACATTGTCATAGTAATATTTAACATAACGTACTTAACTTACGAATAAACAGTTTTCATTAACCAAGAGTATCTAAAGCAACACATTACCTTAAGGAACAGCCCGGTTTGTTCGCGAAGGTGTAGCAGATCACTGCGAGGGGGATCACCCCGAAGGGGGTGTAAGCTGTCTTTGGCGCCACCCCGAAGGGCTGGGACGCGTCAGTTCGGAGGTAAAGGCCCGCACACCCCCAGCCTCGAGTGACCACAGAGATGCACCCTCAGAGGCGCATCCACTGCTACTCGAAGGCTAGTGTGTTGCTCTTACTCTTGAAAGCTGTTTATTCATGAAGTTAAACACGTCCCATATTAATGTACTACAATGACGCTTTACTGTTTGTTAGAGAAATGATGAAGTTTTGTAGATATTGCTGTGTGTGTTAGAAAACGTGGTGGAATGGGCCTGTTGAAATGTGACAGGTTTACCCCGAACTTGTAATCCCGTGCTATTCTGGGTCCCAGGCGTGTTATACTCAAGAGCAGTGACGCGATTGAAGATGATGGTGTATGTGGCGTATTGAATTGGTCGCTGTTGGGGCACTGGCCGATACGGCACTGTTGCTAACAACTCTTTCGAAGACAAAACATATCAGTAATATGCCGTCTGACCGCTAGTTTACGAAATTTTCGGGATGTTAACTGATTATTCATACGCTGAAGTATCGACCCAGGTTTGCACCATGACCTTCTAGTAGCAGTTATGTTTGTTAGCTGATGCTAAACTTGTTGAATTAAAAATATATTCGTAGGTGTATATAGGCATATTTTATGATGTTTGTCCAATGACACATGGCCATGACTGAATCAGCAGCTCCAATAAAATCGCAGTTTGTAGAGATAATTGGTTTGTTACTGACTGATTTGCTATCCGATAAGTATTACGTTTTACTGTGATATTTATAAACTTTTATTTTATGTTATATTAGGGTAAAATTTGTTGATGTTTACAGTTAAAAAACGCACGGTAGCCTGTTTGCGATTATTCGATAGGACATATTATTTAGACGATTGCGATGAATTTTGTTAAATGTTACGAACGATGTAAAAACATTTGACCCGTCGGCATTATAACGTCGTATAGACTGGTTTATCTTCAAACTTTGTTAAATGTACGTGTTATCTTAAATTAACGTGATGTCAGAAGTGCTCTTGAAAGTGTGGGCGTTTGGATGAAGTGATTATATGCTTACTGTTGTTGAGATGAAAGACTGTTAATGACCAGTGGTTTATTCAGCGCCGTGTCGGGTTTGTCATTGGCCGCGTTATGTTAATGAGCGATTTACGTTAGCACTCGCGCTGCTGTATAGCTGAATTAAAACGGACCGCGATAAATTCTTGTAAACTATCAGCTGCTGTGTCAGCGGAAATTAACGATTATATGTTGGGGGTCATCGTTTGAGCGAAGACGTAATGATTACGTTTAGCAGTAATCGGTGATGTTAAGTATTGTGAACGCTGAACCATTCATGCTTAAGGCCAATGTTAAATTCGTCGTTGTATTATTTTCTTAGCTCTGTATGCTATGTTAACATTAGTTGAAAACGTATTGCGTTAGCGCGCCATTCATTGATTTGTATCAAAGAACGCTCTTCGTACTATGTTGGTATTGTTGATGATGTTGCGATGCTGCTTACGATCGAGCAGATATATACCCGCACGAGCGTATGACCGTTCGTGCGTTGTATTCTTGTTTGCATAACCTGTTGGGGTGAAAAATTCTGTTTTGCACAGGCTGTTTGCCATCCGGGCGCAAGAATCGTGCTCGCTGTGTTGTGATGATCGCCTGCCATTCTGCTAATACGGTGTCTGAGACGCTACATAATTATTTCCGGTCAGGTGACTGATCATCGCCAAAAGTAGTGTTCTTCCTCGCACGAATCCCTATCATTATCTAAGTCTTATAATCTTATGTATCGTAAGCTAAATGGCGACGCTACCACATTGCTTGTATTTGACAAAGTCAAGCATAATAGTATTGCATCACTATCTGTAATTTAAAGCATAAATCATTTTCTTTTCAGTGACGAATCAAAGATAAACCTGATGATTATATTATGATCTGGACTGGCCGATGAGAAACTTTGTATGTTGGAAATTATTGATCATATGATAATAACCAGTATGACGTCGCTCTTGTGTTGTAAATTGTAATCGTTACAGACATGATTTGATAAAGTAGAATAGATTACGAAATTTACATGCTGCTGACCGGGCCGCACGAGTGATATGGTCTTTGGTACTTTGCTAAGATATTGTGCAATTGCTGCGCCACATTATAATGGTTTCAGTGTGAAATGCTGTATTAGCATGTGAAAAGCTTTATTTTGCCCTTACCACTGCCTCTGCTATATTGGTAATGTGTTGTGAAGAGCCTTTGGATGCATGTTACATGTAGTAGATGCTGTTAATATGTTGGGATTATCTTTTAAAAATGGGACAGGGCCCATTTACATACATGACGAATTGCACACCTGAGCGGCAAGATGAGGCTTTGTGTGACAGCACACCAAGAGTGTTGCTGGAGTATTTCTTGGGCGAGATGATGCCATTAGCACATTAGCCTGTGGAAAGCTGTATGTTGCGCCACTTTCGCACAGTCTGTGATAATCCCAACAATGTTGTGATAAATTTTGCTACCACTGTGTTAGTGTAGGTGAAATGTTGTATGTTAGAGTTAACTGAAAAAACGCAGATTAGGTGCACCCCGCATACATATTAGTTACGGTGTTAAGTGTGTTTGTTGTATTGGCGGACTATTCCTGCTTAAAGATGTGTTAGCGTTTGTCTTTAGTATTCTGGTTTAGATATTGTTAGCAACGAAGAAAACTTTGTTACGATAACGCTGCACTAAGCTGCTCTGTATGATAATTAACCAATGTTGTGAAAAATTTTATTAAATGTTACTGTGTTAGTGTAAGATTAACGTTAATATGTTGGAAATTATGCTGAAAAGCGCAGACAGGGCCCACGTTTTGCTCATCGTTAGTGCCCGCAGTGTTAGTGAACATTGTATTAACAGTTTATTCCTGCTAGAGCTGTCGTTATGTTTGTGCTGAGTATTTTCTTAGTTTAGATGACTATGTTGCTTTATTAATATTGAAGCTTTGTTTACGTTGACACTATTGATTGATCTTTGTATAAAGAAACGATTTTATGTTATGTTTATCAAAAATGATCT